>JAKVIS010001278.1:0-36563 GCA_033119425.1 Bufotes viridis
TAAATGAAATAAAATTTGGAAATGTACATTAAAATACAATCATTAATTGTTATATAAAGCTGAGATGATATTTTTTTCTTGAAAATCACTGGTTAGACCACACATGGAGTACTGTGTACAGTTCTGGGCTCCTGTGAACAAGACAGACATAGCAGAGCTGGAGAGGGTTCAGAGGAGGGCAACCAAAGTAATAACTGGAATGAGGGATCTACAGTACCGTAAAAGGTTATCAAAATTAGGGTTATTCACTTTAGAAAAAAGACGACTGAGGGGAGATCTAATAACTATGTATAAATATATCAGGGGTCAGTACAGAGATCTCTCCCATCATCTATTTATCCCGAGGACTGTGACTGTGACAAGGGGACATCCTCTGCGTCTGGAGGAAAGAAGGTTTGTACACAAACATAGAAAAGGATTCTTCACTGTAAGAGCAGTGAGACTTTGGAACTCTCTGCCTGAGGAGGTGGTGATGGTGAGTACAATAAAGGAATTTAAGAGGGGACTGGATTTATTTCTGGAGTGTAATAATATTACAGGCTATAGCTACTAGAGAGGGGTCGTTGATCCAGGGAGTTATTCTGATTGCCTGATTGGAGTCGGGAAGGAATTTTTTTTCCCCTTATGTGAGGAAAATTGGCTTCTGCCTCACAGGGTTTTTTTGCCTTCCTCTGGATCAACTTGTAGGAAACAGGCCGAACTGGATGGACAAATGTCTGTTTTCGGTCTTATATACTATGTTACTATGTTACTATGCAAATCTGTTATATATTGGTTTAGGTAGGATTAATAATAGTTCCTTTTAGTTTTGGGTTATTGACTTAGTAGTTACGTTAATGGTTTTGATGTTGATCAGTTACTTTTTAGTGTTTATTTTTTATATTACTGTTATGTGTTGTACTTTATTTGTTGCCTGTTTTATTATATTTTCTTCATTTAAAAAAATAATATAGTTTGTTAAAATATATTCTTAGAAAAATTTATATATTGCATGCTTGTTATATCGTACTTCCAAAAATGGATGTGGCAGTTAGATACGTTATGGAAATCAGTACTCCCACCCGTAACATTAGCTTTCTGGGAGACTGAATAAATAAAAATATCCACATCATCCATTTACCTTCTTGTCGGGGGGTAGTGACCATCTCCTCTTCTGTCTCCTCAGAGTCATCACCCTCATCCACTGCAGCAAGTGGGCTATGGACCCGATAGCCTGATGGCCCTGCCTCTTCCTGCTCGTCCGAGTGGTCTGTCTCCTCCTCCACCTCCACCGCCTTCTTCTTTTTAGAGAGCTTGGCTCTCACTTTGGGAAGCGGAGCATCTGGAATGATGATGACCAAATTTTTTAAAAATGCCAAGATAAACAAGTAAAGCCAAATTACAGTTAAGGGTACACAAATTAATCTATGGTAGTGTCTGGATGGCATAATAATTAACTACACCTATCTTTCTTCTCCTTTTGGCTTAGATCAAGTGTATTATCATCAGTGTCTGCCTTGACCTGCCGGACCAGGACCCTGTGGGTACCCCCTGCACTCTGCCTTTGAGCATCGTTGATTAAGTTCAGCTTCAACTCACTGCTGCTATTGGGTGTTGGGCCACTCCCCAGGGAACAAGAGTGATTCGAGTCTATGACTTCATTTGGGCATGTGGCCTAATTGTCCTGATCGATGCTTGTTGTCTACACTCGTCCAGACGTGCGAGGAGTTTGGACAAGCTTCAGGGGCCAAAGTCAACTGTGTAAAGTCAAAAAACATATGTGGCCCAGAAAGAGGTCTCATATTGCCACTTTTAGCACCCTTTCCCATCAGTTCAACACCACTGTACACTGTACTAAGTGATTTATTGTAAAGGGTTAAAAAATACTTATTTCTCTCACCAACATATTGTGTTATCTATCTGCTCAGTTATGCAAATAAGTATTGTACCTGGAAGAGATTTATCTCGTATCTTAGTGATCAGATCCATCCTGTGGCGCTTCAGATCTGACCACTTTTTTAGAATCGCTTCCTTCCGATGAGTGCACCCATTCTTCTGCCACAGATGGAAAGCAATTCTCCGCACTATGGCCTGCTTTTCGCCCCTTGACCTTCTGCGGTTGTACCCCTTCTCCAACATTTCCTGCAAGATAACAATTAAATCATGTAATCCCACAGTTCTAAAATACAATTATTAGTTATCATAGTCATAAGAACCATCAAAAATAACATTTAATATCAAAACAGTCAAAGAGTAGAACATCGCCATCCCTTTAAAAGTGACTTGTTCATTGCCGCCCCTTTAAAAGTGACTTGAACACTGCAGCCCCTTTAAATGTGACTTGAACATCGCCATCCCTTTAAAACTGACTTGAACATCGCCATCCCTTTAAAAGTGACTTGAACATTGCGATCCCTTTAAAAGTGACTTGAATATTGCCGCCCCTTTAAAAGTCACTTGAACATCGCCATCCCTTTAAAAGTGACTTGAACATTGCGATCCCTTTAAAAGTGACTTGAATATTGCCGCCCCTTTAAAAGTCACTTGAACATCGCCATCCCTTTAAAAGTGACTTGAACATTGCGATCCCTTTAAAAGTGACTTGAATATTGCCGCCCCTTTAAAAGTCACTTGAACATCGCCATCCCTTTAAAAGTGACTTGAACATCGTCATCCCTTTAAAAGTGACTTGAACATTGCCACCCCTTTAACAGTGTCTTTCACTAATCACTCATGTAGTTGTGCAGTCTGCTAAAGCCTGTGATGAGTTTATGTCACCAAGCAGTAGGACATGTGACAGTGTAAGGCAGTTATGAGATCAGTGAAGGCCTGCAGGCTTCTTGGCTAATAAAAATCATTAATAAATAAGTAGTGATGTCGCGAACATAAAATTTTCAGTTTGCGAACAGCGAACGCGAACTTCCGCAAATGTTCGCGAACAGGCGAACCGGGCGAACCGCCATAGACTTCAATAGACAGGCGAATTTTAAAAACCAAAGGGACTCTTTCTGGCCATAATAGTGATGGAAAAGTTTTTTCAAGGGGAATAACACCTGGACTGTGGCATGCCGGAGGGGATCCATGGCAAAACTCCCATGGAAAATTACGTAGTGGACGCAGAGTCGGGTTTTAATCCATAAAGGGCATAAATCACATAACATTCCTAAATTGTTTGGAATAACATGCTTTAAAACATCCAGTGTGTGTATACGATCAGGTATGATGTTGTATCGATCAGGTAGTGTAAGGTTACGCCCGATTCTCAGACATTGACAGACCAAACTTCACTTTTAATGCACCGCAAACAGTCCATTTGTACAACCGCAAACTCCCCATTTGCACAAGGTTGGATACCAAGCTAGCCACGTCCCGGTGATGTCATTGAAGGTTTCTTCCTCCACCCAGCCACGTACAACACCAAGGGTCCCGAAGGTCAATTGAATTGATTTTTCGAACGGGGAGATGGTTAAAAACGCTGGCTCCCTCCCCTTTGTTTTAATCCACGGTCACTGCTTCTGCGCCGTGCAATTTACTCTCACACCCGATATGAGTGGTATTTTCTGTAGTACTATTCTCATCAGTTTAATCCATCTAACGTCCCCGACTCCCCAATCTGGGGGCCATTTATTAAATAGATTTTTGAACGGGAGATGGTTAAAAAACGCTGGCTCCCTCCACTCTGTTTTAAACCACGGTGACTGCGTCTGCGCCGTGCAATTTACTGTCACACCCGATATGAGTGGTATTTTCTGTAGTACTATTCTCATCAGTTTAATCCCTCTAACGTCCCCAATCTAGGGGCCATTTATTGAATTGATTTTTCGAACGGGAGATGGTTAAAAAAACGCTGGCTCCCTCCACTCTGTTTTAATCCACGGTCACTGCGTCTGCGCCGTGCAATTTACTGTCACACCCGATATGAGTGGTATTTTCTGTAGTTCTATTCTCATCAGTTTAATCCCTCTAACGTCCCCAATCTGGGGGCCATTTATTGAATAGATTTTTCGAACGGGGAGATGGTTAAAAAAACGCTGGCTCCCTCCACTCTGTTTTAATCCACGGTGACTGCGTCTGCGCCGTGCAATTTACTGTCACACCCGATATGAGTGATATTTTCTGTAGTACTATTCTCATCAGTTTAATCCCTGTTACATCCCATATCAGGGATTGCATTTTGTGAAAAAAAATTTAGGCCGGGTACCTTCGACTGCCTTCACAGTGACAGACCAAACTCTCATACACCAAACTGAATTGATTTCAGGAACCGGGAGATGGAAAAAGCAGCTTGGTCGGTCCTCATACTCCCAAATTGGGGCACTGCGCGTGCACAGAGCAATGTGCTGTGACACCCTATATGAGTGGTGTCTTAACTAGTACTATTCCTATCAGCGGCGGGCGGGTGCGTGGTAACTTGAGAGCAGGTGACCAAAGCTGAGCTGGAGGAAGATGGTGCGTCAAGGTTCTTAGCGGAAGCTGTTGAAGATTGGGTGTCCTGTCTAAGCTAGTCAACTACGTCCTCAGAATTTTTCGGGTTCAGGGTACATGGCCTCTGAACACTAGGCATTATTCCAGGGACAGTGGAAATCACAGCACCACGACCACGACGGCCCCTGCGGGGTGGCCTGCCTCTGCCTGTCATTTTTCTTTCGATAAGTGGTACTGTGCCACCCTGTATCAGTGGTGGGCACTGGCAGTGGGCACACTACAGTCTGTGGAAGTGGGCCTGACACACACTGGTAGCAGGCAAGCAACTGAAATTAGACTAATGTGTAAAAATGAAATGCCTTATTTATCGTCAAGCTACTGTGCCACCCAGTATCAGTGGTTGGCACTGGCAGTGGGCACACTACAGTCTGTGGAGGTGGGCCTGACACACACTGGCAGGAGGCAAGCAACTGAAATTAGACTAATGTGTAAAAATGAAATGCCTTATTTATCGGCAAATCGGCAAACTACTGTGCCACCCGGTATCAGTGGTTGGCACTGGCAGTGGGCACACTACAGTCTGTGGAGGTGGGCCTGACACACACTGGCAGGAGGCAAGCAACTGAAATTAGACTAATGTGTAAAAATGAAATGCCTTATTTATCGGCAAGCTACTGTGCCACCCGGTATCAGTGGTTGGCACTGGCAGTGGGCACACTACAGTCAGTGGAAGTGGGCCTGACACGCACTGGCAGCAGGCAAGCAACTGAAATTAGACTAATGTGTAAAAATTAAATGCCTTTTTTTATGCAAAGTCCTGTGCCAGCCGGTATGAGTGGTGGGCACTGGCAGTGGGCACACTACAGTCAGTGGAAGTCAGCCTGACACACACTGGCAGGCAACTAACCTTAGATTAAAGTGTAAAAATTAAATGCCTTTTTTGATGCAAAGTCCTGTGCCACACGGGATGACAGGGGTGGGCACTGGCAGTGGGCACACTACAGTCAGTGGAAGTCGGCCTGACACACACTAGCAGCAGGCAAGCAGCTGAAATTACACTAAAGTGTAAAAATTAAATGCCTTTTTTATGCAAAGTCCTGTGCCAGCCGGTATGAGTGGTGGAGCACTGGCAGTGGGCACACTACAGTCACTGGAAGTCAGCCTGACACACACTGGCAGGCAACTAAACTTAGATTAAAGTGTAAAAATTAAATGCCTTTTTTGATGCAAAGTCCTGTGCCACATGGGATGACAGGGGTGGAGCACTGGCAGTGGGCACACTACAGTCACTGGAAGTCAGCCTGACACACACTGGCAGGCAACTAAACTTAGATTAAAGTGTAAAAATTAAATGCCTTTTTGATGCAAAGTCCTGTGCCACATGGGATGACAGGGGTGGGCACTGGCAGTGGGCACACTACAGTCTGTGGGCCTGCAGCTCCTCACACACAGGCAGGCCATGCAACTGCAATATGCATATAAAGGAAAAAAAAGCAGACTAATGTTGCAGCCCTAAAAGGGCTTTTGGGGTGCTGTCAGGACGCTGTCCTTACAGCAGAGATCAGATGAGTCTTTCAGGACTGGAGTGGACACTGAATTCACTAGCCTAGCTATCAATTTCCCAATTAAATCAGCAGCAATTACACTCTCCCTCCTCTCCCTCCTCTCACTAAGACTGCAGCTTCAGAATGAATCTAAAATGGATGCTGTGCAGGAGGTGGGAGGGTCTGGGAGGGAGGGTATGCTGCTGATTGGCTGGAATGTGTCTGCTGACTGTGAGGTACAGGGTCAAAGTTTGCTCAATGATGATGTATAGGGGCGGACCGAACATCGCATATGTTCGCCCGGCAGAGGCGAACGCGAACAAGCTATGTTCGCCGGGAACTGTTCGCCGACGAATAGTTCGGGCCATCTCTATAAATCACATTACTGAATTACACACTAACTAAGTTCAATTACTTTTTACTTACAGTTATTAAGAAATCCAGCTCTTCTTTGGAGAAATTACTTTTCGCCATAATCGCTGGGACAGTCACCAATCTCCACTCGTCTCTCTCGATCCGTCCGAGGTAACGCACACACGTACAGACGCACGTGCACGATTCTTGAATAGTTGTATTATCGCGATAATAAAACTAACAGTGTAAAGTTGACTGTATTGCTCTAAGTTATATTCGCGCACGAATGTAACTTCTATTACAGCACACCAATACTAAAACTGACTAAGAGACAGCTTTAAGTTCTATTCGAACGCGATTATGCGATTATTATATATCTGCTTAATCGCATTGCCGCTTCAACTTAGCATTGCTAATTCTAAATAATTCCATCCATATTCGTTAACTTACTGACTCAGTAAGTTAACGATATGGATGGAATTATTTAGCAATGCTAAGTTGAAATCGCAATGCGATTAAGCAATATATAAGAATCGCATTGCGATTTCAACTTAATTCTCAGATCCGACAGTACATTCTACTGGAGGAGGTGTTCCCATGGTGATCGGTAGCTCAAAGTTGTAATCGCAATGCGTTTATTGCGGTATATTATCCCTCTGGGTGTCTTTTACAGGTTAATTTTTATTTATTTTATGTTAACTCATCATTTCCCTATCTACAGTGGTTTGCAGGGGATTTACCTACATTTTGCTGCCTTTTGCAGCCCTCTAGCCCTTCCGGGAGTCTTTTACAGGCTTTTTAGTGCCCAAAAGTTCGGGTCGGGTCCCCATTGACTTCTATGAGGTTCGAGTTTGGGATGAAGTTCGGGTTGAGTTCGGATCACGAACCCGGACATTTTCCGGAAGTTCGGCCGAACCTCTTGAACCCGAACATCCAGGTGTTCGCTCAACTCTAATAGTAAGCATTTAGATGTCAAAATTATTCAATTGTACTCAGGATCAGGAACACCACCCAATCTTAATGTTAGCCATCAACAGTGCACAAGCACTGTATTGCTACGGTGGCCAACTGTGACAGGTTGGGTGGCTGGTTGTCACATTTATGTTGATGTTTTGATTTGATGTTAAACTTGTTAATTAATTATAACTTGATATTTCGTATTACTTTAGGCTGTTTTGATTTTGATTTACTGTTACCTATTAATTTGTTATACCGTGATTTTTTGGTTTTTAGCTGTTTTGAATTCATGTTGTAATTGTTAGATTGTTATACCTTGTACATAGTTCACATTTTTAGATTTTTTTTAAATTGCATTTATAAAATTTTGAAAATACTATTAGATATTATGACATAAGAGATTACTTTAAAAGTGTAAAAATGCTTATTAGGTTTGGTCTAAGCCAGTATGCCTTTGATGAAAACTAAATTGTGTGTGGGAACAGTGAATGATTTTATGCAGCCATAGTACATATTTACACTCCTTGTGTGGGGTGGTGACTAGCTCCGCCTCATCGTCCTCGTCCACAGACTCATGGGGGAATCTGGTGGGGGTTGGGGTCCACCCTAGGGTCATTCCATGGACTTAACCTCCTCCTGTGGGATAGGGGCAGGTGGGTGACCGGAGGGATTAGCCTGCTCCTCCTCTTCATCAGAGAGCTGCCACGCCTCAGTTGGGGGAGGCCTACACTTACCGAAGGAAGAGGTACATCTAAAATAAAAATAAAAAACGAATACGTTTTTTAAGTAAAATGCTAACAAAAATGTACATATGCTTCACATTACTTTTGTATCTTTCGCCAACACTCTGTTATCATTATACCTTGACATTGTTGGTCCAGGATTTCTCTGATCCTCTTCGCATGCCTCCCCTTAAGATCAGACCACTTCTTCAGTATGGCCAGCCACTTTTGCCGTCCATCGTGCTCCCGCAACAACTCATAGGCAATCTGCCTAACAATCCACCTCTTCATCTCATGGGAGCGGGTGTCTTCATACCCCCGCTGAAGCATACGCTGTTGTATAAAAAAAAATATGATCAGAAGTTATAACGTTAACCTTATATCTAATATTCCACTGCAACATGCGATGCAGTTCAAGAAAGCAAAAATATAATCAGACATTCTAACGGTAACATTAAATATAATATTTCTCTTTCAAAGATTAATAATTTTTGTATTTTTTTAATTATATGATGTGAAAATGTTGGTGGCTATAGCAAAGGGATGGCAGCACAACGGAGGCGCATGGCGAGAGGTTCCCCGGAAATAAACAACGACATGCAAAAATTTTAATTAAACTGTCTCTCGCCGTGTGCTGCTTTGCTGCTGCCGGAAATCCGCCACCGCCTAAATTATGGTCAATGTGGACAAAGCGTCATTCTGGGGGCTTAGCCGCAGTACGGATCTAACAGGCTGGTCACCTTCCTGGAATAGTCAGACGTACTCCCCATACACTAATGTACACGTTTCCTGTGTTTTAAAAATATATGGGATGGTATTCGAAATTTATGTGTTTGGAGCATGAACTATTGGCAACGGGCCATCTGAGGAGAGGTGTACCTGTCTAGTGAAGTGACAGGACGTCATGGGGTGTAAATCTGGTTCGCCTCCCTGTGGTGCACCCTGGGTAACGTTAAATAAACCAGCAAATACAGAATGTCAAACATTACTTCTGACCTCAAGGACAGTTTTTAGAATGTATAGACTTGGCATCATCAAAATGTGTCCCTCCAGCAAACTGAGGCCCTCCAGCTGTTGCAAACATAAAACTCCAATCATTCTATCCCAGGCTACAGCGATTATCTTTATCCAAGAAATCTGCATGATGGGAGTGGTAGTTTGACAATAGCTGGAGGGCAGCAGTTTGAGAATGCCTACTATGGACTGTGTATGTGTGTGTGTCTGTGTGTTGTGTTAGGGGTGGGGTCTAACACCCGAACACCCGAACACATTGGTGCTCGCTCATCACTAATTACTTGACATGAGGTAATGATTTTAAATCCATAGCATGCCAATTTATGTTGTGTATATCTGCCACAGATTTCACCTTTTGCAGTGCACAATGATCTACTGTGGAAAATGTGCTGTGGACTCATCACGCAGCAACATACGCTTTAGAGGATCCAGGTGTTGAGATTGGGACACTGGGCATGGGTGTCTACCAATTTCTGAGAGGTATTTAAAAACAATTAGTGTGCTATAAGAATTATATAACAGCAATATCTAAAACCACGAGCATTAAAAAACTGTTTCTAACAGAGAATTGTGTGATTTAACAGAGAAAATTAAAAGCAAGTCTCAGATACAGCTCTCTATTAGTGATGAGCGGGAGGACCCATATTCGTATTCGCAATACCTGGTATCTAGTGGTGGGTATATAGAGTGGGTTGATTGGGTAAGGATGGAAATCAGATATGCAATTTGCATTTGATATATATTTGTCTGCTCTCCATACTTAAGGACACATGTAGGCTGAATTTATGTATGGATAGCATGTAAATATATATCTAATACAAGTGACATAAAGGGATGATGTCCGAAAAACCCTTTAATGATTGAAATTTTTTTAGCAAAATATAATAAATAAAATACTCATTTAAGTTAAAAGTTAATAAATAATTGGTAGAAATACATGTTTTTCCAAGAAAGTATTTATATTCAGTAAGTAAATGTTGTGGAAAGAAATTTTAAGTAGTGCGATTATATTTTTAAATAATATTCGCAAATATATAATCTAAACTTTTAATAAGTTTAAATACATTGTAAGATTACAAATTTATAAGCATAAAAGTAATAGGAGTAATGTTAGATCCATAACTTACTGTTATCAGGATTTCTTCCTCGGCTGCGCTGAAGTTTCCTCCAACCATCTTTTTTTGCCTGGATTCCAATCCACACTAGCAGAAGCCACACCCATAAGTGTGCACGCGCATAAGAATATATGTTCGCATAATGTCGAATAACAAGTACAATCGGTGCGAACACGAAAAATACTTTTCGAAATAATCGCATTGCATGAAAATATAGCAAATATATGAATATAATTCTCGAATATTTGACTGAATATACCGCAAATTATTTGTAAAATATTGCGAATACGAATATGGGTCCTCCCGCTCATCACTAATAGAGAGCTGTATCTGAGACTTGCTTTTAATTTTCTCTGTTAAATCACACAATTCTCTGTTAGAAACAGTTTTTAATGCTCGTGGTTTTAGATATTGCTGTTATATAATTCTTATAGCACACTAATTGTTTTTAAATACCTCTCAGAAATTGGTAGACACCCATGCCCAGTGTCCCAATCTCAACACCTGGATCCTCTAAAGCGTATGTTGCTGCGTGATGAGTCCACAGCACATTTTCCACAGTAGATCATTGTGCACTGCAAAAGGTGAAATCTGTGGCAGATATA
This sequence comes from Bufotes viridis, assembly GCA_033119425.1. Lineage (NCBI taxonomy): Eukaryota > Metazoa > Chordata > Amphibia > Anura > Bufonidae > Bufotes > Bufotes viridis. Next base: position 10,716 of record JAKVIS010001278.1, read on the forward strand.
CCACAACATAAATTGGCATGCTATGGATTTAAAATCATTACCTCATGTCAAGTAATTAGTGATGAGCGACCACCAATGTGTTCGGGTGTTCGGGTACTCGGTCTGAACACATAGCGATATTCGTGCGCTCAGCCGAGCACCCGAGTATAATGGAAGTCAACGGGAGACAGCCAGGTACCCCTGCTCGGATGAGGGGAGGGTGCTTGGTCCATTGGAAAAGGTCAGAAAGTGATAGAAATACCACCGAAATGGATCTGGAACAACAAGGGGACTGTGTCTGGGTGTATCTTGTACTCCAATGTCGCTGCTGGGAACCATATTGTCCCAATTGTCCGCCACTTTTACATAGCAATAAAATCACGCCCAAAACCCTGCCCTTAAAAAAAAAAAAATACATTTTAGAGGTTAAATTGTTACCAAACATTCTTTCCTGTATATTCAATTGTATATACAGTGCAAATGCTGCCAACAATTGCAAGGAAGGAGCACTCTGATACATCCTGTATATCACATAAAGGAGGGCCTCATTCACATGGTGCTAGAATTGTTCAGGTACACTGCTACACTCATAAAGCCTATGCACTAAATATAAGGGCTGCCAAAAATTTCAAGGAACCGGCACTCCAATACACCCTTTATTACACACAAATGAGGGCATCATACACACCGTTGAAAAATGATCATTGATGGCCTACTGGTGGCCCTCAAAAACATTTGGAGCAAGGGCCTGCTGGCTACCCTCTAAAACATTATAGTTGACGGCCTGAAGGTGAGCTGACCCAACAAAAAACTGTAGTGAGGGCCTGAAGGTGAGCAGACCTTATAAAGCATTGGAGGTTGGGGCCTGAAGCCTAGCGAACCCCATAAAACATTACAGTGATGGCCTACAGGTGAGCAGACCTTATAAGGCATTGGAGGTGAGGGCCTGAAGCTGAGCAAACCCTACAAAACATTGTAGTGAGGGGATATATATTCTGTATGGAGGAGGAGGCGGATGAGAAAACAAGATTCAAACATATACCCTTTTTTTTGCGGTAAAAAGGGTGCATCTGAATCTTGTGGATTGAGTACATTATAAAGCATACATTTAAATTGTGTTTTTGTTCCTCATTAGCTCAGCTTTCCTCTGGTGGAGTGGAGAAGTCAAGGTAAATCCAGGCCTTGTTAATTTTTATCTGAGTCAACCTGTCAGCATTGTCAGTGGACAAGCGGATACGCTTATCTGTTATAATGCCTCTAGCAACACTAAATACACTCTCAGACAATGCGCTGGCGGCAAGGCAGGCCACCACCTCCAAGGCATAGAGCGCAAGTACTGGATACAGAAAAATACAGATTTTCAGCACTACACTAGCCCTAGAGATAATGTAATTTTGACAATAAACACTGTGTTCGGATGTAGTTCTATATTGGATACAAATTTGTCCCAAATAAAATGTATTCTCTGCCTGAATACTGTATATACGGTTGTGGCCTAAACGCACACACAAATGTGCCCAAAACTAGTTAACTATGGCCAAAATATACAGTAAGTAGAGAAGCGCTGTCGGCACTGCTGCACATCAAACCACTCTAAATAACTTGGAATTCAGCTGGAGATTTGTTCCTGCGTATCAGCAATGTGGTACGGTGGTGCTCTGCTGTATAAGACGTATATGGAAATCTTCATAGAAAAAATGCGCGCTTCATCAAGCCTGATGAAGCTTGATGAAGAGCGTTTAGCGCGAATCGGCTGTTCCTTTCTATGTGCACAGACTAAGCATGTACCTGACTATCTTATGAAATAAAGTGGACTTTCTTTCAAGAAACGAGCGAGTGCCGCTTCTCTGCATTTTCTGAAGATTTCTTTATGGCCAAAATATAAATCACTCTCTGCTGGAGTAATTAATATAACGGTTGCATATTGAACGCACATACAGATGTGGCAAAAGTTAGGTTAATTTCCCCAGAACTAATAATTTCTCTGATGGTGCAGTGTATATCTCGGTAGCAGGAACACTGTTGTGAATAAGCCCCTTTTGTATAATGTCTGTCCAACACACTGCTTTATGATGGTGCAGTGGATATCTCAGTACCAAGGAACACTGTAGTGAATAAGCCCCTTTTTATAATGTATGCCCAACACACTGCTTTATGATGGTGCAGTGTATGTCTCAGTACCAATGAACACCGTAGTGAATAAGCCCCTTTTTATGATGTCTGTCCAACACACTGCTTTATGATGGTGCAGTTTATAACTCAGTATCAAGGAACACGGTAGTGAATAAGCCCCTTTTTATAATATCTGCCCAACACACTCTTTAATGATGGCGTATTGTAGATGTCACTAATCGGAAATCTTTCTGTCTTTTAGAAGTTTAAAAAGCGATTTTCAAGCCCTGCACTATATGTCCCTTCCTGGTGACGCCTATCCCTGATAGTGCTGAAGCAAACCCCTTCTTAAAAATAAAATAAAAGGTGCTGCACTGCTGTCAAACACACCTCTAGTCCTTAAAAGGACTGTTAGGTCTTTCATTAAGGTTTTGGTGTGAAATCAGTAAGATTAGAGCAAAAAGCTATCTGTCCCTGCCTACTGTCTGCTCTCCCTGATGCTAAATTGGCGGCGCCGGACCTCAGCTCCTATATGAAATGGTATCACGTGTTCCGGCCAGCCAATCAGTGTAAGGTTACAACTAACATTGCTATGGCTTTACACTGAGAGGAATTACTTACCTGGCCCTTCATTGGCTGCTTAGAAGGCGCCAAACGTGCGGGAGAGAGACTTGAGCTATGCGACGAATACACATGGTGCTCAGCCGAGTAAAGCCAAGCGCCAGCGAGCCGAACCAATACTCGGCCAAGCATGCTCTCTCATCACTACAAGTAATGTGTTTCCAGTGTGAACACTTTTCACATTATATGGCCGAAATTGTTTTATCTCATCCACTTTGCTGCTATTACTAGTATTAAGTGGCAGGGGCAATATTCAAATTTGCGATAGTTCCCTAATATTTGGGCAAATATTAGTCATAAATTAGCGAATTTATTAATTCACAATTATTATCTTGATTACGAAAATTGGCAATGTAATATGCACGTATTGCGCTCTCAATACAGGCGTGGGTCACTATTGCTACAATTTACAAGCTATTAGAAGTTTCCTGAGACTGGAGAAAATGGTTGGCATAGCAGAACATTACAATAGCTTTAAATGCAGATAGAGTGCTCCGATATATTCGAGATTGCGCAAATCGGCAATTAATGATTTGCATATTTTTGTGCAATACATGCAACTTCCCATTTTAGCAGTCTGACTACATGTTAGTAATTGGTGCACCAAGTATTGTTGTGAACTTGTGACATCACAGCACTATGTCTGTAGCATGTATGTATGGACAGAAGAACCTATCACACTACCTAACACCCTGCACTGGAACCTATCAGCTATACTATATCACTATCTAACCTACACTGACTATCTCCCACTAACTATCTGTAATATATATATATATATATATATATATATATATATATATATATATATATATATATATATATATATATATATAAGCTAGCTAACTAACTAACTAACTAACTATCTAATGTACTGACACAGCAAAGCATATAGCACAACAATAACACTGCTGTCTCTCTCAGAACTGCAAAAAGCTGCACAAAATTGCTGCTGGGGAGGTTCTTATATTCTAAAGGTGTAGGCAACTTTCCTATTGGTTGCTAGAGATGTTGTTAAGCTCAGACAAAGACATTGCAGCCTTCTCATTGGCCCACAAGCAAGAAGCAGGGAGGGATCATGGGTTCAGAGAAAAAAAAAATCTAGAATATTAACGAATACAAATATATAGCACTATATCCTAAATCTTCGCAAATTTTTGAAGTGGCAATTTTCGCGATTAAATTTTGCAATCAAAATATTCGCACCCAACACTAGCTATTAAATACCGAAGCACATTTTCTGTTCAAAATGCACAGTTGCAAATCTCCAGTATATATGTCCCGTGGGAGAATACCCTAAAACTCCTTGAATAGCCAGGCATATTTAAGCAATTTGGAACATTTTCATTTATTAAGTGTTCTTGCACGGCAAGACCACTTACTGTTATCTCACAAATATATTCTTATTATAGTCAAATTTACCACGCTAATTCCTCCCACAGTTTTTACATCACCTAGACAGTAATTTACCGACATGTGTGGATTGTTCCCGATTGGTGTGCTATTACTTCGTGGAAATATCGGCGTTTTTGTGGCGAAATTGGTCCCATGGGAATGATTGGTGGAATGTTCAAAACTAGAATGGGAGATATCTAAACTGCCACCAATCCCTCATTTTTAAGCCCACCTACACAAATCTTATATCAAAACGTTCAGCTATCTCTGCTGCCACTAAAAATGTCCACAGCCATAGTCCTGATAGTTTTCACAATATAACCATTTGTTTGCAACTCACGCGGCCCATTGACCTTCATTGAAACTCCACTCTAGCCACCTAAAATGCGACTGTGCCTTCATTTTTTATATTTCAGAGACATACTTTGCAACAAAATGTAGGTCTGGGTCTTGTGATTCTCACAATATAAAGCTCTTCACTGTAGGATTTATAATTTTTAAACTACAACTGTTTAAAGATGGCAACCGCCAGTGAAGTGAGCAAGTAGGAACAGTTCATTTTTAACCGCCCTTCTCTGCCCTTGCTGTAGAGTGAGTTGCCATAGAAACCCAGGTGTGTGAGCAGCCAGCAGAGTGACAAAAGCTAGAGTGTGAGCTAAAACATCGGGACATGATTTAGAAACTGCCACAACTCTCTCAATTTCAAGCCCACCTACACAACTCTTATATCAAAGCGTTCAGCTATCCCGCTGCCACTTAAAATGTACATAGCTAAGACATAGTCCTGATAGTTATCACAATATGACCATTTGTTTGCAACTCACGCCGTCCATTGACATTTATTGAAACTCCACTCTAGCCACAATTAGAGATGAGCGAACAACTGGATCTTCGGGTTCAGAAATTTGGCCGAACTTCCCAAAAATGTTCTTGTTCGGGATCCGAACTCGACCAGAACTTTATCCCGAACCCCATTGAATTCAATGGGCACCCGAACTTTTAGGCACTATAAAGGCTGTAAAATAGCCCAGGAAAGGGCTAGAGGGCTGCAAAAGGCAGCAAAATGTAGAGTAAATGCCCTGCAAACAAATGTGGATAGGAAATTAATTAAAATAAAATAAATAAAAATTAACCAATATCAATTGGAGAGAGGTCCCATAGCAGAGAATCATGCGTCATATCACCCACCACTGGAGAAGGCCACTTTCAGTTATTTAGGCCCCAGCACCCAGACAGAGGAGAGAGGTCCCACAGCAAGGAATCATGCGTCATATCATCTACCACTGGAGAAGGCCACTTTCAGTTATTTAGGCCCCAGCACCCAGACAGAGAGAGAGGTCCCACAGCAAGGAATCATGCGTCATATCACCCACCACTGGTGAAGGCCACTTTCAGTTATTTAGGCCCCAGCACCCAGACAGAGGAGAGAGGTCCCACAGCAAGGAATCATGCGTCATATCACCCACCACTGGAGAAGGCCACTTTCAGTTATTTAGGCCCCAGCACCCAGACAGAGGAGAGAGGTCCCACAGCAAGGAATAAGGCGTCATATGACCCAAAACTGGAGAAGGCCACTTTCAGTAATTTAGGCCCAGCACCCAGACAAAGGAGAGAGGTCTCATAGCAAGGAATAAGGCTTCATATCACCCACCACTGGAGAAGGCTACTTTCAGTTATTTAGGCCCCAGCACCCAGACAGAGGAGAGGTTCCACACCAAGGAATAAGGCGTCATATGACCCAAAACTGGAGAAGGCCACTTTCAGTAATTTAGGCCCAGCACCCAGACAAAGGAGAGGTCTCATAGCAAGGAATAAGGCTTCATATCACCCACCACTGGATAAGGTCACTTTCAGTTATTTAGGCCCCAGCACCCAGACAGAGGGAGAGGCCCGATAGCAAGGAATAAGGGGTCATATCACCCACCACTGGAGAAGGCTACTTTCAGTTATTTAGGCCTCAGCGTCCAGATTGAGGCCAGGTTAATTCAACTTTGGGTTGCACCACAAGATCATGGTAAAGTTAAAAAATGAGGATTCAATATAGAAGTGCCCGGAGTAGAAGAATACATGGTTGAGGGAGGCAGTTATAAATGTCTATTCTGCCCAAAGGGAGGGACAGGTCCTGTGGGATCCAAGCCTGGTTTATTTTTATAAATGTCAGCTTGTCCACGTTGGCTGTGGAAGGCGGCTGCGTTTGTCAGTAATGACGCCCCCTGCCGTGCTGAATACACGTTTAGACAAAACGCTGGCCGCCGGGCAGACCAGTACCTCAAGGCATAAAATGCTAACTCTGGCCACGTGGACAATTTGGAGACCCAGAAGTTGAATGGGGCCGAACCATCAGTCAGTACGTGGAGGGGTGTGCAGATGTACTGTTCATCCATGTTAGTGAAATGCTGCCTCCTGCTAACACGTTCCGTATCAGGTGGTGGTGCAGTTAGCTGTGGCATGGAGACAAAACTTTTCCACATTTCTGCCATGCTAAACCTGCCCTCAGAGGAGCTGGCCATGACACAGCTGCGTTGGCGACCTCTTGCTCCTCCTCTGCCTTCGCCTTGTGCTTCCACCTGTTCCCCTGTGACATCAGGAGCGCGTCTAACAGCGTGCGGTTGTACTCGCGCATCTTCCTACCACGCTCCAGTGCAGGAAGTAAGGTGGGCACATTGTCTTTGTACCGGGGATCCAGCAGGGCGGCAACCCAGTAGTCCGCACACGTTAAAATGTGGGCAACTCTGCTGTCGTTGCGCAGGCACTGCAGCATGTAGTCGCTCATGTGTGCCAGGCTCCCCAGAGGTAAGGAAAAGCTGTCCTCTGTGGGAGGCGTTACATTATCGTCCTCCGTATCCCCGAGCCACGTACCAGTGATGGGCCTGAGCTGTGTCGGGTGCCACCCCGCTGTGAACCTGCTTCATCCTCATCCTCTTCCACCTCCTCCTTGTCCTGCAGTAGTGGGCCTTGGCTGGTCTAATTTGAACCTGGCCTCTGCTGCTGCAAAAACCTCCCTCTGAGCCACTTCTAACAGACTGGCCTGAAAGTGCTAAATATGACCCCTTATCTTCCTACTCCTCCTCCTCCTGGGCCACCTCCTCTTCCATCATCGCCCTAAGCGTCTTCTCAAGGAGACATAGAAGTGGTATTGTAACGCTGATAACGGTGTCATCGCCACTGGCCATGTTGGTGGAGTACTCGAAACAGCACAACAGGGCACACAGGTCTCACATGGAGGCCCAATCATTGGTGGTGAAGTAGTGCTGTTCCGCAGTGCGACTGACGCGTGCGTGCTGCAGCTGAAACTCCACTATGGCCTCCTGCTGCTCGCACAGTCTCTCCATCATATGCAAGGTGGAGTTCCACCTGGTGGGCACTTCGCATATGAGGCGGTCAGCGGAAGGCCGAAGTTCCGCTGTAGCGCAGACAGGCGAGCAGCGGCAGGATGTGAACGCCGGAAACACGCACAGATGCCCCGCAATTTATGCAGCAGCTCTGACATGTTGGGGTGGTTGTGAATGAACTTCTGCACCACCAAATTCCAAGAGCCAAGGAACTCTCCGCCTGGGGCTCAGCCGCCAGTACATTTACCCAGTGTGCAAATAGGAAGATATAGCGTCCCTGGCCGTGCTTACTGGTCCACGTATCTGTGGTTAGGTGGACCTTGCTACAGATGACGTTGCGCAGTGCACACTTGATTTTATCAGATACTTGGTTGTGCAGGGAAGGCACGGCTGACTTGGAGAAGTAGTGGCAGCTGGGAAAAACATACTGTGGGACAACCATGGCCATCAGCTGTTTGAAGCTGTCTGTGTCCACAAGCCTGAATAACAGCATTTCAAAGGCCAGTAGTTTAGAAATACTGGAATTCAGGCCCAGGGCTCAAAGGGAGGCTAGGTGGGAATTTACGCTTTCTCTCCAAGGTTTGTGAGATGGAGAGCTGAAAGCTGCCGTGTGACATGGTGGAGATGCTTGGTGGCGCAGGTGGTGGTGTCGGTGGCACATCCTCTATTTGGTCGGAGGCAGTTGCCAACATTCCTCCCAAGGCGGAGGAAGAGGCCGAGGCAACAGCAGAAGAGAGAGCAGGGGAGCCAGAGTGAGTTCCTTGCTTTTAAGGTGTTTACTCCACTGCAGTTCATGCTTTGCATGTAGATGCCTGGTCATGCAGGTTGTGCTAAGGTTCAGAACGTTAATGCCTCGCTTCAGGCTCTGATGGCTCAGCGTGCAAACCACTCGGGTCTTGTCGTCAGCACATTGTTTAAAGAAGTGCCATGCCAGGGAACTCATTGATGCTGCTTTTGGGGTGCTCGGTCCCTGGTGGCGGTGGACAGTAGCAGGCAAACTCTTTTGGCTGCGGCTGTTCTGCTTTGCCCCCTGCTCTCTTTTGCTACGCTGTTGGCTCGGTCTCACCACTGCCTATTCCTCTGAACTATGAAAGTCAGTGGCACGACCTTCATTCCATGTGGGATCTAGTACTTCATCGTCCCCTGCATCGTCTTCACACAGTCTTCCTCCCTGACCTCCTGTTCGGTCTGCATACTGAAAAAGACACAGCAGTTGGCACCTGTGTTTTGTCATCAGCTGGAACACCAGATTTAGGGTATTGCTATATTGGCAATTGAATTTCACCCCAGAACAAAATATATGTTTTGGCGGACACTATTATACTTTGCCAGGAACTACTGGAACACCAGATTCAGGGTCTTGCTATTTTGGCAATTGAATTTTAACCCAGAACATAATATACCGTTTACGGACAGATTAACACTTGGCCTGCAACAGCTGGGGACCAGATTCAGGGTATTGCTATTTTGGCAATTGTATTTCACCCCAGAACGAAATATATGTTATGGCTAACACTAGTATACTTTGCCAGCCACAGCTGTGACACCAGATTTATGGTATTGCTATTTTGGCAATTAAATTTCACCCCAGAACAAAATATATGTTTTGGCGGACAATATTATACTTTGCCAGCTACTGCTGGGACACCAGATTCAGGCTATTGCTATTTTGGCAATTGAATTTCACCTCAGAACAAAATATATGTTTTGGCGGACACTATTATACTTTGCCAGCCACTACTGGAACACCAGATTCAGGGTATTGCTATTTTGGCAATTGAATTTCACCACTGAACAAAATATACCCTTTTACGGACAGATTAACACTTGGCCTGCAACAGCTGGAACACCACATTGAGAGTATTGCTATTTTGGCAATTGAATTTCACCCCAGAACAAAATATATGTTTTGGCGGACAATATTATACTTTGCCAGCCACAGCTTTGACACCAGATTTATGGTATTGCTATTTTGGCAATTGAATTTCACCCCAGAACAAAATATATGTTTTGGCGGACACTATTAAACTTTGCCAGCTACTGCTGGGACACCAGATTCAGGTTATTGCTATTTTGGCAATTTAATTTCACGCCAGAACAAAATATATCCTTTTAAGGACAAATTAACACTTGGCCTGCAACAGCTGGGACACCAGATTCAGGGTATTGCTATTTTGGCAATTGAATTTCCCCACAGAACAAAATATATCCTTTTACGGACAAATTAACACTTGGCCTGCAACAGCTGGGACACCAGATTCAGGGTTTTTCTATTTTGGCAATTGACTTTCACCGCAGAACAAAATATATGTTTTGGTGGACACTATTATACTTTTCCAGCCACTACTGGAACACCAGATTCCGGGTATTGCTATTTTGGCAATTGAATTTCACCCCAGAACAAACTATACCCTTTACGGACAGATTAACACTTGGCCTGCAACAGCTGGGTCACCAGATTCAGAGGTATCGCTATTTTGGCAATTGAATTTCACCTCAGAACAAAATATATGTTTTGGTGGACACTATTATACTTTGCCAGCCACTACTGGAACACCAGATTCCGGGTATTGCTATTTTGGCAATTGAATTTCACCCCAGAACAAACTATACCCTTTTACGGACAGATTAACACTTGGCCTGCAACAGCTGGGACACCAGATTCAGGGTTTTCTATTTTGGCAATTGACTTTCACCCCAGAACAAAATATATGTTTTGGCGGTCACTATTTTGGCAATTGAATTTTACCCCAGAATATAATATACCCTTTACGGACAGATTAACACTTGGCCTGCAACAGCTGGGGACCAGATTCATGGTATTGCTATCTTGGCAATTGTATTTCACCCCAGAACGAAATAAATGTTTTGGCTAACACTAGTATACTTTGCCAACCAAAGCTGTGACACCAGATTTATGGTATTGCTATTTTGGCAATTGAATTTCTCCCCAGAACAAAATATATGCTTTGGCGGACATTATCATACCTTGCCAACCACACCAGATTTATGGTATTGCTATTTTGGCAATTGAATTTCACCCCAGAACAAAATATATGTTTTGGCGGACACTATTATACTTTGCCAGCCACTACTGGAACACCAGATTCAGGGTATTGCTATTTTGGCAATTGAATTTCACCCCAGAACAAAATATATCCTTTTACGGACAAATTAACACTTGGCCTGCAACAGCTGTGACACCAGATTCAGGGTATTGCAATTTTGGCAATTGAATTACCCCCCAGAACAAAATATACCCTTTTACGGACAGATTAACACTTGGCCTGCAACAGCTGGGCACCAGATTCAGGAGTATCGCTATTTTGGCAGTTGAATTTCACCCCAGAACAAAATATATGTTTTGGTGGACACTATTATTCTTTGCCAGCCACTACTGGAACACCAGATTCAGGGTATTGCTATTTTGGCAATTGAATTTAACCCCAGAACAAACTATACCCTTTTACGGACAGATTAACACTTGACCTGCAACAGCTGGGACACCAGATTCAGGGTATTGCTATTTTGGCAATTGACTTTTACCCCAGAACATAATATACCCTTTTACGGACAGATTAACACTTGGCCTGCAACAGCTGGGGACCAGATTCGGTGTATTGCTATTTTGGCAATTGTATTTCACCCCAGAACGAAATATATGTTTTGGCTAACACTAGTATACTTTGCCAGCCACAGCTGGGACACCAGATTTATGGTATTGCTATTTTGGCAATTGAATTTCACCCCAGAACAAAATATATGTTTTGGCGGACACTATTAAACTTTGCCAGCTACTGCTGGGACACCAGATTCAGGTTATTGCTATTTTGGCAATTGAATTTCACCCCAGAACAAAGTATATGTTTTGCGGACACTATTATACTTTGCCAGCCACTACTGGAACACCAGATTCAGGGTATTGCTATTTTGGCAATTGAATTTCCCCCCAGAACAAAATATACCCTTTTACGGACAGATTAACACTTGGCCTGCAACAGCTGGGTCACCAGATTCAGGGTATCACCATTTTGGCAGTGCATTTCACCCCAGAACAAAATATATGTTTTGGTGAACACTATTATACTTTGCCAGCCACAGCTGTGACACCAGATTCGGGTATTGCTATTTTGGCAATTAAATTTAACCCCAGAACAAACTATACCCTTTTACGGACACTTGGCCTGCAAAAGCTGTGACACCAGATTCAGGGTATTGCTATTTTGGCAAGAAGAGTGTGGTTGTCAGCTCAGCTGCACATGAATGTCCTTCTCCCAGGGTGCACGGATGGATCCAGGAGATCCTTGGAAGTAGCAGAAAAAGAAAGATTCCAGCACTCCAGTAAATTCAGTTAAAAAGCCTTGGCATCCTTTATTTTCGAGTGGGCGTAATCAACATACAAGGATAAGTTTTTCCAGCATAATTACACCCGTGCAGCGGTCTACGCGTTTCGAGCGTTACCGCTCTTACTCATGACCTCCAGTGTGTCTGCAATCTTAGCAAATAAATACTGTGTAGTGGGGGAGGAAACCTTCCTCCAAGTAAAGGAAACATCAGGTGTTTCAATTTACACCTGATTGCAGAAGCACTGGTGAACATTGCTTGGATAAGTTTTATCACCAACTTAACATATTCTTAGTTAAAAACAACATTACAAACAAACAATGGTCTATTTACACTGAAAGTGTAACTGGCAAGTGTCTGACTAACACACAAGAAAAAATGGTTGCATAATATATGTAGACATAGAAAAAACCGCATCAAAATCTAGTCTGAACAGTGTCCAATTTATCAAAATAAGTAGTGCATCATAATGAGACCACTACTGTGCAATAAGAATATAAGACCAAAGTAAGAATATAGTGCATAGTACTTTGTTCTATTACATGAAATGATTTGTTAATAAAAGTGTAAAAATTATTTCTTATAATTCATGCCTAAAGGTAACCTGGTGTTCAGTTTGAAAAGCCAAAAGGCTTCCCTTAACAGAGTCTTATGTTTCATGTCCCCCTCTTATTGGTGTAAAAACTTTTCTATGGCATAAGCCTTGAAGGATTGTGTGCTTCTGCCATGAAAATTAATAAAGTGTTTCGCAGCACCTGAAATGTTAGTGTATGACTCGCTTTTATATAATTCAAATGTTCTAAAAGACGGACTTTAAATTTGCGTGTGGTGCTGCCTACATATAGCAAGTCACATGTCGTACAAGAGATAATATACACAACACCGCTACTATTACAATTTATGTAGGAATTAATATTATATTCAGTGTTGTGTGTAGAATCCCAAAAGGTTTTTGTGGGTAGCACATGTTTGCAACATTTACATGGGTGGCTGCCACATTTATAAAAACCTTTAGTACTCAACCATGTGGTTGTTGTTTTGGGGGTGTATGAAAAGAAAGAGGGTTATACTTTGTTAGCAATAGTTGGCGAACGTTTGCTGACAATTCTGCAACCACTATTTAAAATGTTGCTAACCGTTTGATCTTCATGGAGTATCGGTAAATGATTAAGAATTATTTGTCTCATCAATGAAAACTGTCTACTATATGTGAGCACCAGAGTGGGTTGAGAGGAATTTTTAACGCAGCGTCTACCAAACAGAAGGTCCTTGCGATTTTTATTCGTGGCTATATGGTAACCTCTGTTGATCATCCAGAGTGGATAACCTCTATTTTGCAGACGGTGCGTTATTAACTTACATTCATGTTGAAAATCTGTATCAATGCTGCAATTCCTTTTAGCTCTAATAAACTCCCTGTAGGTACTGATTTTTATCACATGTATCGGATGGTGGCTGTTGGCTCTGAGTATAGTGTTGCCTGATGTAGGTTTACGGAATGTTTTGGTGTGTATTACTTGGTTTGGAATTCCCTGAGTGTCAAATCCAAAAATCCACAGTACTTTCGTTGGTATAACATGTAAATTTGAAGTTGTAGGCGTTATTATTAACATAGCTGAGGAATGAGGGTATGGCAGGCACATCGCCTGACCAGATGACGAGCAGGTCATCGATGTACCTGCCATACCACTCTATTTCCAGCTTAAATGGATTGTTGGTGGAAAAAATATATTTTTCTTCCCAAAATGCCATGGTCAAGTTGGCCAGGAGGGGAGAATTTAGCCCCCATTGAAACTCCTTGAATCTGGAGATAAAATATTCCATCAAACATAAAATAATTATGTGTAAGCAAAAATCTGGTGACTTTTAATATATAGTCAATTTCTTTTTCACCATGCTTACTGTATCTGTGAAGATGATACTCAAGGGAAGTGATCGCTACTTGGTGAGGAATCGACGGATACAGCGACACCACATCTAAAGTAATCCACGTGTAATTACTGTTCCATATTTTATCTGAGAAATTTCTTAGAACTTCACTGGTGTCTCTGAGATATCCGGGGATTCTCACTACCAAAGGTTGTATCACAGAATCAAGCCATTGCCCTAATCTCTCACAAAGAGAACCCATGCCTGAGACGATGGGGCGCAGTGGTGGGGGACCAAACCTTTATGGATTTTTGGCAATGCATGTATAATGGGAGTAATAGGGCTCTCCACTTTGAAATATGCAATCTGGGAGGAATTAAAAATTCCCATGTGTTCCCCCTGATCTACAAGAGCATTATGTATCAATTTGTAATCATGTATTGGATTTTTATTTAATACTTGATAAGTGGATGTGTCAGACAAAATAAGCTCCAATTGGTGTTTATATACAGGTTTGTCCATAACCACCACTGCGCTCCCTTTGTCTGCCAGTTTGATAACCAGGTTGTCATTCTGTTCTAATTGTTCCAGGGCTATTTTATGTTTTTTTGTGATTTCTACCAAATTTTGGAACATATCCATACCCGATTGTACGAGACTGGGTTGGATAGAAACGAGGGTTGCGGACAGAGAAAAAACCTTTATCCACAACCCTCTCCGTATCCATGGATTCAGCCATTAATTCATTCATTTGTAAAATAGCCATTTGTTCACAGAATGTTAAACAAAAAATTTCGTTGGAACCAGATGAATCAGATTTTAAAGGCATTGACTTGTCCTCCGACCCAAAAAAATGTTTTTATAGTAATGTCTCTGACAAATTTATTTATATTTAATAGGGTGGAGAACAGGTCAAAGTCTTGTACAGGAGAAAAATTCAACCCTAGACCTAAAACACTTATTTGATCTATGGTAAGTGGGACACTAGACAAATTCACCACATCAAGACAATTATTGTCAACGTTATCTACTTGCGGTACCGCATTGACATATGATGCGTTTTTTATGATGTTTCCGCCCCCTCGCCGTCTTGGGCGTTTTTGAATTTTGCTGCCTTTAATAAATTTCGGTTTCTTATAATAAGATAGTCTCTCAGTAGTAGCCTCTTCCTTCGATTTGTGGCTTGTTGATTCCTGTTCAGATTCCTCTGGATCACTTGATACTTGTGACAACTCCGAGCCCGAAGAGTTAAAACTTACTCGCATTGGCCTGGCATGGTGTCTATCAGACTTTTTTAAGATGGATTTGGGGGTATTATATTGTGAATCACGTCTTCCCACTCATAAACCTGATCATTTTTATATTGCTATTTTGGCAATTGACTTTAACCCCAGAACAAAATATATGTTTTGGCGGACACTATTATACTTTGCCAGCCTTTACTGGAACACCAGATTCAGGGTATTGCTATTTTGGCAATTGAATTTTACCCCAGAACATAATATACCCTTTTATGGACAGATTAACACTTGGCCTGCAACAGCTGGGGACCAGATTCAGGGTATTGCTATTTTGGCAATGTATTTTACCCCAGAATGAAATATATGTTTTGGCTAACACTAGTATACTTTGCCAGCCACAGCTGTGACACCAGATTTATGGTTTTGCTATTTTGGCAATTAAATTTCACCCCACAACAAAATATATGTTTTGGCGGACAATATTATACTTTGCCAGCTACTGCTGGGACACCAGATTCAGGTTATTGCTATTTTGGCAATTGAATTTCACCCCAGAACAAAATATATGTTTTGGAGGACACTATTATACTTTGCCAGCCACTACTGGAACACCAGATTCAGGCTATTGCTATTTTGTCAATTGAATTTCACCCCAGAACAAAATATATGTTTTGGCGGACACTATTATAATTTGCCAGCCACAGCTGTGGCACCAGATTTATGGTATTGCTATTTTTGCAATTGAATTTCACATCAGAACAAAATATATGTTTTGGCGGACACTATTATATATTGCCAGCTAATACTGGAACACCAGATTCAGGGTATTATTATTTTGGCAATTGAATTCCCCCAGAACAAACTATACCCTTTACGGACAGATTAACACTTGGCCTGCAACAGCTGGGACACCAGATTCAGGGTATTGCTATTTTGGCAATTGAATTTCACCCAAAAACAAAATATATGTTTTGGCGGACACTATTATACTTTGCCAGTCACAGCTGTGACACCATATTTATGGTATTGCTATTTTGGCAATTGAATTTCACCCCAGAACAAAATATATGTTTTGGTGGACACAATTATACTTTGCCAGCCACTAGTGGAACACGAGATTCCAGGTATTGCTATTTTGGCAATTGAATTTCACCCCAGAACAAACTATACCCTTTTACGGACAGATTAACACTTGGCCTGCAACAGCTGGGACACCAGATTCAGGGTATTGCTATTTTGGCAATTGACTTTCACCCCAGAACAAAATATATGTTTTGGCGGACACTATTATACTTTGCCAGCCACTACTGGAACACCAGATTCAGGGTATTGCTATTTTGGCAATTGAATTTTACCCCAGAACATAATATACCCTTTTACGGACAGATTAACACTTGGCCTGCAACAGCTGGGACACCGGATTCAGGGTATTGCTATTTTGGCAATTGACTTTCACCCCAGAACAAAATATATGTTTTGGCGGACACTATTTTACTTTGCCAGCCACTACTGGAACACCAGATTCAGGGTATTGCTATTTTGGCAATTGAATTTTACCCCAGAACATAATATACCCTTTACGGACAGATTAACACTTGGCCTGCAACAGCTGGGGACCAGATTCAGGTTATTGCTATTTTGGCAATTGTATTTCTCCCCAGAACGAAATATATGTTTTGGCTAACACTGGTATACTTTGCCAGCCACAGCTGTGACACCAGATTTATGGTATTGCTATTTTGGCAATTAAATTTCACCGAAGAACAAAATATATGTTTTGGCGGACAATATTATACTTTGCCAACCTCTACTGGAACACCAGATTCAGGCTATTGCTCTTTTGGCAATTGAATTTCACCCCAGAACAAAATATATGTTTTGGCGGACACTATTAGACTTTGCCAGCCACTGCTGGAACACCAGATTCAGGGTATTGCTATTTTTACAATTGAATTTCACCCCAGAACAAAATATACCCTTTAACGGACAGATTAACACTTGGCCTGCAACAGCTGGGACACCAGATTCAGGGTATTGCTATTTTTGGCTATTGAATTTCACCACAGAAAATGATCTATCCTTTGCCAGACAGCAGACAGTTTCACACTTGGCTAGCCAAAGCTGGAACACCAGATTTCGGAGATTGGTGTTTTGGCAATTGTATTTAACCCCTTAATATATTATTGAAATTGCTATCCTGAGTTTCTAGGGGTGACAATAAGCACAGCCAAGCCCCTGATATAACTATTATTGATGGATTGATGGACTTGGTGGCAGCTTGTTCTGGTGCACCACAAGTCACAAAATGGCCGCCCGATAACCCCAGAAAAAGTGATAGAAAAACGCTCTGTGCAGCCTAAAAACCAGTGAGCAATTAACTAGCAGAAGTTGAATCATTCACAGCTGTAGATCGATCAGTTCATTAGGTTGTTGCTGACTTTTCTCTGCCTAATCTCGCCCTCACAGCAGCTGCGTCCCCTCCCTATACTAATCAGAGCAGTGTGACGTGTAGCGCTACGTGACTCTAGGTTAAATAGAGGCTGGGTCACATGCTGCAGTTGGCCAATCACAGCCATGCCATCAGTAGGCATGGCTGTGATGGCTTCTTAGGGCAAGAAGTAAAACGCTAACTGATTTTCTGCTGTACAGCCCTTTAGAAAGCAGGAAGAAATCGCCGAACAACGGACCCGAACCTGAACTTTTTTGAAAATGTTCGGGTCCGGGTCCGTGTCCCAAACACCCCACAATTCGGTACGAACCCGAACTATGCTCGAACTGTTCGCTCAACACTAGCCACAATCAATTGGTTAGTGTAATATTTTCTATTTTACTCACTACAAACACTCCACAAAGTTACTCTGCCCACTCTCTAAAGTTACTCTGCCCAGTCCAACCTTTCCACATTTACTCCAGCCACTCCAACCACACAACAGTTACTCAAGCCACTCCACCCAGTTACTCCGCCACTCCAGTTGTAGACTACTGGTGGTGGCAAGAACACGTCATACAATTTCCCAGAAATTGTAACTTTTCTAGTTAAGCTAGTTATATATTGCTTCCTTTTTGTCCTTTTTGTTTTCAATTCCTATGATTTGGATGTTCAGATATTATTCAGTATTACCATGTATGCAATTATTGCATATGACATTTGCCATCCGAAGTATTGATCATAGCAGTGAAAATGATCATAGAAGTGAAAATGTTAAAGCAGTTCTCAGCTTTTTCCAACTGTTGTAAATAATTATTAATATTATTTTTAAGTAAAATATCTTTTTATTAGCTTTCTATATAACTAATAGCCAGTAATGGAATAAAGTTTGAATTTATAGTAAAAAAAAAAAAAAGCATACCGTAAAAAACAGTATACTGTAAAATAAACAAGCCACACTAGGGGTTGAATTAAATGGCTGGACTATGATGACTATCTTTTTAATCATTCTCCGGTGTCATTATATCAAGAAAAACATCATTACATGGTTGGCAGATCTTTTACTGAACTGCGCCTCCTGAAACACAAACCATTTCCCTTCTGACAAAAAGTCTCCTGGGAGCTGCTCTGAAAGTGGCAAAGATACCAGGATAGATGCCAGAAACCGCATCACTGCCTACAATAGTTCAGCTGTCATTACTTCAACTTTGTATCATCAGCAAGAATGTGTTTACTTTATAAAATTGTGGGAGCTGCAGAAAATACACAGAATCGTAAATTGAATTTTAAATATTATCTGTCATACCGGCCAATAATGGGATATTTTATTGCTTATAACTTTTACTCAGGCTAAGATGTACATGTTGCCAAGAAAGAAATAACATTTCTTTTTTTTTTTTTTTTTTTTTTTTTATGTTGATCTATGCTTATCTTTGTAGGTAATGTTATCAAAAGTTTCCTTTTAAGGGCTCATACACACAATTGTATTTTCTTTCCTTGTCCGTTCCGGGTTTTTTTGTGGACCGTATGCGGAACCATTGATTTCAAAGGGTCTGCAAAAAATAATCGAAGGTACTCCATGTGCATTCCATTTCCGTATGTCCGTATTTCCGTTCCGCAAAAAAATAGAACATGTTCTATTATTGTCTGCATTACAGACAAAGATAGTACTGTTTTATTAAGGGCCAGCTGTTCCGTTCAGCAAACTGCGGAATGCATACGGACGTCATCCGTATTTTTTGCAGATCCGTTTTTTGCGGGTTGCAAAATACATACTGTGGTGTGCATGAACCCTAAGGCATAGTAAAAATTGTATATTTTTTACTATTTTGACAGGTGCCTATTACAGCCTAATTCCAGAAAAAACTATGATATATATATATATATATATATATATATATATATATATATATATATATATTATTTTTTTACCAGTTTCACAAAACTTGTAGCTCTCTGTACATTATTGTTGTCTTCCTCTGTCTAGGTGCATTCTACTCCTAGGTGCAAACACATTCTCTCAACCTGACCCAAGTCTGGTAGCTATGTTCTGGCTTCATGGTCGGAACTTCCTAAGCACCTATTTGAATTATTATCTGTAAGTAATATTAGTCTATGGGAGACTAAACTCTGAAGTTTATTTATGAGGTACAGCATTTTCTTATACCATATAACAACATAGTTTTACAATTCTTCTCTCTTGGTTATTGAACTCATTATAATTTAGTACAGCTATTAAAGACAATTCTCCATAGCAAACTCCCTGTATTGATGTAACAAATACAGTTATATGCAATGTGCAGTTACATACCTACTTACCACTTTATGACTGGTCTGCGTGACCCTGTGACACTTTGAACACAAGATACACACTCACAATTCAAAAGTCGCACCATATCACTGTGCTGTACCTAATACAGATGTAGCAGGGGTAATACACACACTCTTAACTCAAATTTCTTAACTCATCACGTTATCTTGAAACAAAAGCCATTGAAAAGCAATTGCTTAACGTATTTAGTTGCATTTTTATGAGACAAAGTGTTCCAACTTGTCATAAACATCCTAAGGTACAACTGCTTAGAAAAATGCTTTAACCTCCTACGGACATAGGACGTACCGATACGCTCTGATATCCTGGTACTCATGGACACAGGACCTACCGGTACGTCCTGAGTATTTCCGATCACCGCCGTGCAGCAGAGTGCCTGCTTATGACAAAGCCCCCCGTATTGGTGATCACATAAAACCGCAGGTCAATTCAGACCTGCGATTTGCTGCGCTTCCGGGTTATTCGGGTCCTACCGTTCACCACAATAAGGAAAAACTTATTTGGCCCAATGTATAAAGTTCAAATTAAGGCCTTTATTTACAGGCACCTAACACTATCTAGCTATCTATTTATGTACTGTATTACACTAATACAGTCACAGCAGAAACCACAGATTTAGGGGAATATCAATTTTAGGCCTAGTATTTAGGACCTGGCTGAAAGGTATCCTTTTACAGATAGAATTACACTTGGAGATGCACAATAGCATGTGCAAATATAGAGGCTTACACTCTCAGGCCTTGTATTTAGACACTTAGTGTAATATACCCTTTTACGGACAGAAATACACTTGGAGATGCACAGTAGCATTTGCAAATATGGATGATTTATTTTTCAGGCCTTGCATTTAGACGCTGACACGGTAAATGTAATATAGCAAAGATGTTTAGGATTTCTATTTCAGGGATTTTATTTAACCACAGAAAAAAATCTATCCTTTGACGTACAGTAATACACTTGGACAGCCACAGCTGGAACCCCAGATTTAGGGGATTGTTATTTTGGCAATTGAATTTCACCCCAGAAAAAAATCTATCCATTGACTGACAGTATTATGCTTGGCCAGCCAAAGCTGGAACACCAGATTTAGGGGATTGGTATTTTGGCAATTGAATTTCACCCCAGAAAAATATATCCTTTGACTGACAGTATTACACTTGGTCAGCCACAGCTGGAACCCCAGATTTAGGGGATTGTTATGGCAATTGAATTTCACCCCAGAAAAATCTATCCTTTGACGTACAGTATTAAACTTAGCCAGCCACAGCTGGAACACCAGATTTAGTGGACTGAATTTCACCCCAGAAAAAATCTATCCTTTGATGTGCAGTATTAAACTTAGCCAGCTACAGCTGTAACAGCAGATTTAGGGATTGGTATTTTGGCAATTGAATTTCACCCCAGAAAAAATCTATCCTTTGACTGACAGTATTACATCTGGCCAGCCAAAGCTGGAACACCAGATTTAGGGATTGGTATTTTGGCAATTGAATTTCACCCAAGAAAAAATATATCCTTTGACTGACAGTATTACACTTGGCCAGCCACAGCTGGAAACCCCAGATTTAGGGGATTGTTATTTTGGCAATTGAATTTCACTCCAGAAAAAATCTATCCTTTGACATACAGTATTAAACTTAGCCAGCCACAGCTGGAACACCAGATTTAGTGGATTGAATTTCACCCCAGAAAAAAATCTATCCTTTGACGTGCAGTATTAAACTTAGCCAGCTACAGCTGTAACAGCAGATTTAGGGATTGATATTTTGGCAATTGAATTTCACCCCAGAAAAAATCTATCCTTTGACTGACAGTATTACACCTGGCCAGCCACAGCTGGAACCCCAGATTTAGGGGATTGTTATTTTGGTAATTGAATTTCACCACAGAAATAAAATCTATCCTTTGACTGACAGTATTACACTTAGCCAGCCACAGCTGGAACACCAGATTTAGGGGACTGTTATTTTGGCAATTGAATTTCACCCCAGAAAGGTGTTTTTCGACTTGTCGGACGATCAAGCGGCAGATTATGACACCGTGAAAGGAGAGATTCTCGCCAGACTGGGCGTGAACGTGCTGGTCCGCGCCCAAAGAGTCCCACCAGTGGGACTTTAAAACGACTGAACCCGCTAGGCCGCAGTACTACGATCTGCTGCACAGGCTGCAAAGTGGCTGCAGCCCGATCTACTAAGTCCCACTGCCATGCTGGATCGACTGTTGGCGGACATCTTTTGGAGGCCCTGCCTTATCCCCTCCAGCACTGGATCGGCCAGGTATCGCCCACCAATGCCCTGGAGATGGTCGACCTGGTGGAGCGCTACGAGGCCACCAGAAACCTGCAGGGGACTCTTGCGGGGAAGGGGTCAGTCAAACCCCGGAGGCCTCTGCCCCAGTTCCGATGTCCGGCGACAGTAGGGTGTCACAACCGTCAGGCTCGGGTACGGGACTTCAATCCGGGAGATCGGGTTTTGGTTCTGGTACCCACCCTTGACAGCAAATTCCTAGCTAGGTGGCAGGGCCCCTATGAGGTGATCGAGAAGGTAGGGGAAGTGAATTACAAGGTACACCAGCCAGGGCGGCGCAAGCCGAGCAGGTGTACCACGTGAATTTACTTAAGCCGTGGAAAGATAGGGACGCGGCCGGCGACCACAGCCCCCGGCCAGGGCTTCTAGGTGAAAAGGGTCCAGCCCCACAGTTCGAGGCCTGTGAAGCCGTAACCACGGTAAAAATTGCAGACAGCCTGTCTTCCAAACAAGTTCAGGAAGTCAGGAGTTCCTCAGTCGGAACACGGATGTGTTCTCGGACCTCCTGGCCGCACGTCTCTCATCCGACATGACATCGTCACTGAGCCTCAGGCCAAGGTCCGGTTAAAACCATACCGGGTACCCGAGGCTCGGCGGCGGGCCATCGCGGAGGAAGTGCAGTTAATGTTGAAGCTCGATGTCATTGAGGAGTCGAAAAGTGAGTGGGCCAGTCCCATAGTCCTAATACCCAAGCCGGATGGGACGTTGCGGTTCTGCAACGACTTTCGCAAGTTAAATGAAGTATCCAAGTTTGTCGCGTATCCCATGCCCGAGTAGACGAGCTTGTTGAAAGTTTAGGACAAGCCCGTTATTTTTCTGTGCTGGACCTCACTAAAGGGTACTGGCAGGTACCCTTAACGGAGTCGGCTAAGGAAAAACCGCATTTGTTACCCCGCAGGGCCTGTATCACTACAAGGTGTTACCCTTTGGCCTGCATGGCGCCCCGCCACTTTCCAAAGGTTAATGGACATAGTGCTGCGACCACATCGTCGGTGCGCCTCGGCCTACTTAGATGATGTAGTCATCCACAGCACCGACTGGGAAAGCCATTTACCCAAGGTGCAGGCGGTAGTGGATGCCCTGAGGAAAGCCGGACTGACCACTAACCCAAAGAAGTGCTCCATAGGGTTAGAGGAGACAAAATATCTGGGATATGTTATTGGGCGGAGTCATCAAACCTCCAGGTAACTAAGGTAGAGGCCATTCGTAACTGGCCCCGACCGGTCACCACCAGGCAGGTAAAGTCGTTCCTGGGGATTGTAGGATACTACATGAGGTTTGTGCCCCACTTTGCCACAATAGCAGCGCCATTGACAGACCTGTTGAAGGGCGAAAGTCTGGGAGGGTTAGCTGGAGTGAGAAGGCGGAGGAGGCTTTCTCCGCGTTGAAGTCGGCCCTGTGTGGGTCCCCGGTTTTGGTGACACCCGACTTCAACAAGGAGTTTGTCGTCACAGACCGACGCCTCGGAGGTAGGCCTCGGTGCGGTACTGTCGCAGGAGGTCAACGGGAAGAACATCCCGTTGTCTTCCTGAGCCGTAAGCTCAGCCCCGCCGAGTCCAGATATAGTATAGTGGAGAGGGAGTGCCTGGCTATCAAGTGGGCACTCGAAAGTCTCTGCTACTACCTGTTAGGGAGGAGGTTCCGTCTGGTGACCGACCATTCCCCCTCAAATGGATGAGTCAGGCCAAGGAGAGGAATGCTCGGGTCACCAGGTGGTTCCTATCGCTTCAAAATTTCAAATTCTCCGTGGAACACAGGGCAGGCCGCTTGCAGGGCAACGCAGATGCCCTGTCCCGCGTCCACTGCCTCACGTGTGTTCACCCCTCAGGGTTGAACAAAGGGGGTGTGTAAGAGGGTGCAAGGTATCATATGCGATGGCAGGTACGTGTCACCGAGGTTGCTGGCCTCGGTGAGGTGAGACCGGGGTTTTTGTCTGCAGCAGCTTATGCTGCTAGACTTTGTTACTTAGTTTGGCTGCAAAGCTAATCCGGGCCGGCTCTTACTGGGAGTAGGTAAAGTGTAGGGTGGGTGCCTACTCCCACGGTCCAGTCCTGGTTTTGGGCTGGATATAAAACACAGCCAGCAGCTGTGTCTGGGTGAGTGATTATCCTGGAGCCTGCTAACAGGACTGTGAGGTTCTCTGTGCTGGAGGGACGGAGCTCAGCAAGGTGGTGTTTCCCTGCAACCTGAAGGTGGAATCGCCTGCGGCTGGGCCGACTGCTAGGTGTGAACCCGCACCTAAACCACCCAGGTGACTGAACCTGTGTTGGCCTGTTTTTGTTTTGCCACGTTATTTCCGTTGTGTGTGAACTGTCACCAAAGAGACTGTTTTTCATTTATGGTGTGCAAGTGTGAATAAAACACTGTTTGTTGCACAATCTGGACTCCTTGTTTTGCCTCTAAACTGCACCCGCACCGCTGTCTACCAGAGCGACTCCCCACATTTGGGGTCGGATGCGGGCATGCGCAGTGAGGCTGGCGTGAACGCCGAAGTTTTGTTTTTCTAAAGTGCATGGAATATATTAAGCCAGCAAAGCTGCAAGCAGGAGTTTCTGGCAACATGGAGGCTGCTGTGAAGGCTCTCATAGAGGCTAACGTGCAGCAGCGGGAGACTAACCAGCTACTGCTACAACATGTGATGGCGTTACAGGCGGCAGGAGCGTCCACCACGTCCATGATGCCCGGAAGCGGTCCGTGCGGCGATCCCAAAATGACCCCGCAGACGGCGTTGAGACGTACCTGGCGGTTTTGAGAAGGTCGCCGTGAGGAAAAAGTTACCCGTGACCAGTGGGCTGAGGTGGTCGCTCCTTTCCTGGCTTCCGGACCCCAGCAGGTGTTTTTCGACTTGTCGGACGATCAAGCGGCAGATTATGACACCGTGAAAGAGAGATCCTCGCCAGACTGGGCGTGAACGTGCTGGTCCGCGCCCAAAGAGTCCACCAGTGGGACTTTAAAACGACTGAACCCGCTAGGCCGCAGTACTACGACTCTGCTGCACAGGCTGCAAAGTGGCTGCAGCCCGATCTACTAAGTCCCACTGCCATGCTGGATCGACTGTTGGCGGACATCTTTTGGAGGGCCCTGCCTTATCCCCTCCAGCACTGGATCGGCCAGGTATCGCCCACCAATGCCCTGGAAGATGGTCGACCTGGTGGAGCGCTACGAGGCCACCAGAAACCTGCAGGGGACTCTTGCGGGGAAGGGGCCAGTCAAACCCGGAGGCCTCTGCCCCAGTTCCGGCGTCCGGCGACAGAGCGGCCTGCACGGTATATACCCCTGCGAGTCCGCCTCCCGTGGTATGCTGGAGGTGTCAGAGCCAGGCCACATCAGGGCCGACTGTGTCCACCGCGGCTGGTAGGTGGACCCACGAGGTGGCTGTCGCTACTAAACTCCCACACGAACTGATACTTGGGAGAGACTTCCTGGTTTTCCGGCGCTGTGGCCGGTAATAAAGGTATCTGAGGGACCCGGGACAGGGGTGACCTAGTGGAGTGGCCTGATACCACTGGAAGGCCAGAACCCTGGGAGCCCGAGTCTGAAGGGCCGGCGGTGGGGTGACCACTGCTCCAGCGGTAGAGGGGAGACAACCCCACTGGAGTGTAATGGTGGGAGACACGGAGGACTCTGCCACCGGGACCTGAGTTGGCAGACCTCAATGTCTCGGGGAAAATTTTGGGACCGCACAGCACGGGACCAAACCCTAACCAGGAGTCTGGGAGAATGTGCTGGAAATTGATGGGAAACCCCAGAAACCAGGGGCTGAATTAATGTTCCCACGATTTATTGTTCTGCAGGATATGTTGTATCGGGTAGAACCAAATCCGAGGCGAACCTGTTGAACAGTTGGTGGTGCCCACAGCGTATCGCAAGCTTGTCATGGAGCTTGCCC
>JAKVIS010001279.1:0-36838 GCA_033119425.1 Bufotes viridis
GCCGCCCCTTATGGATTCCATATACCGGGATAGTCCGCGGTAGTGGAATCCATAACGGGATGCGGCGACACAACCCGAACGCCGAACTTTTTTTTAAAGTTCGCTCATCTATAGTCACTGTACTTTAACACATTTTTATTTTATTTAATAGAGAATGGGGTAACTAGTAAATATCGAAATCATTTCATTAAAAAAATATTCCTGCACCCACCTGAAAAAAAGCTCAATAAAGTCATGGCCACTAGGGGTCTGACTTCCAACTAAGTTTCAGTCCACTGCCTGTTGTCAGGCAAGATCTGCGCCTGGAAGCAAACTCAGAAGAGGGCAGAGAGGAATTGAGGGAGTGTCAAAGCTAGCCTAGATTCTGAGCCTGATAAAAGAACTGCTTCTACGCTCCTTCTGAACATCACA
Source organism: Bufotes viridis (assembly GCA_033119425.1). Classification (NCBI taxonomy): domain Eukaryota; kingdom Metazoa; phylum Chordata; class Amphibia; order Anura; family Bufonidae; genus Bufotes; species Bufotes viridis. The sequence continues at coordinate 412 of JAKVIS010001279.1, forward strand.
GGAGCCTCCTGCTTTTCTATAAGTGTGATTTCTCCCTCCTTATTAGCTTTATGAACTTCCTGGAAGAAATCAAGTATAGTGTAAAGTAAGGGAAAGTGAGGTCACTGGGTACTGTACTGGCAGAAGAAAGACACCCCCTGCTTGTGAGAGAAATGCATCTAGCTGTGCAGTGGAAACAGACAATAATACGACTGAAAGAGGCATTAGGAAAGTCCAAACATAACAGCTCTTTCATAGTTATGAATGTACAAAGAAGCACAGCCATTATGCAAACTTTTTTTTCTTTTTTAACCCTCAGGTAAGATAGGCCATCAGTATTAGGGTACCTGCAACAGGGTGCACCAAAAGCTGAAATTTCTAATCATAGTTTTTGGTGTGGTATTGGTGCTGTATTTGAAAAGGGTAAAATCCACAGCTAAAACTGCAAACGTAAGCGACACGCTGGGGATTTAGAAATACGTATGGCAGATCAATTTCTGCGCAGAACTAATCCGCATAGTGTACATGAATTTGTCTATACTTTGCTCGTACTGTATTATGCTGTAAATCAAGTGTGTCGGTACCGATCAGCTGTTTTAAGAAGCTGCCGGTGAGTGCTGCGTATTCTTCGTAGTTTACAGTGCTCCATACTGCAGCGCACAGATTCAGCTGCAATCCTCATGCTTTCTATAACTAGGAGTCCAGTGGGTGATCCTACTCAGTGACTGACAGCAATTTCAGTAGGACTGTGCATAGCGAGACAGCTGTCAATCAATGATGGGACCACCTACTGGACTCATAAGTCCAGAAAGAGCAGAAATTTACATGAATGACATGAAAGTTTTACTGAATCTTTTCCCAAAAATCTATATAAAATCGGTCTGCTCAGCTCCTCCTGCATTCTCAAGGTTCCTATAAAACGATTAAAGATTAATTACGGTATAATTGCTGTTCGTATGTCAGATGAGTAATGTCTAGGACTCTCTCCTGCAGGGAGGAATTTGATTTACCTCCTGTGATTTGGCATTAAATTGATCTGGGTCACTAACGCTTCCTCAGAGAGACAAACCTGGAGCCGTTCTCCTCCTGGTACGGTCACCTTCCTGGATAAATACAGGACTCCAGCTTGGTACAAAGATTACAAGGGCATTCGCGTGCCAGAAAAGAGGCACAGACATAAAACGCAGGTACAGAATTCAACTGACCTCCAAATTCTCCCTTTCCTGGAATTACAAACTTAACACCTAGGGTACTTTCACACTTGCGTTGGGAGGATCCGGCCGTCGCCGGGACTGGATCAATCTAATAAATGCATTGAAACACAGAATCAGTCTCTCCGGTGTCATCCGGAAAAACGGATCCGGTATTCATTTTTGTGCATTTTTAAAAGGTCTGCGCATGCCGGAACACTTGGTGCCGGATAAGGCATTATTGCATTTCAATGGAAAATAATGCCAGATCCATTCCGGCAAGTGTTCTGGAATTTTGAACGGAGAAATACCGCAACATGCCGTAAGAGTGACTGCACTGAAGACATCCTGATGCATACTGAACGGATTGCTCTCCATTCACAATGCATTAGGATAAAACTGATCAGTTTTTTCCCGGTATTGAGCCCCTATACCAGAAAACTTTAGCGCAAGTGTGAGCGTACCCTTAGCCCCATATATACAGCGATCAGGAAAACTAGAGACTGCAATAAACAGGCTCTGCCTTCTCTGCGGAGAATCCAGATGTCTCTGACTGCAGCTGCACCATTTCAATGCAGTAGAGACATTCGTATGTGGACCAGACCAACAAGACGTTCATTTTTCATGTCAACATGTATCTTTCATGAAAAATAATAATCCTGAATTCCTTGCAGTTTTCACAATGGTCAGACGCTTCCTGTTCTGCTCACTTCTCAGCAGTCGGATTACATGACAGATAACACCCATATATAAATAACACAGGATCCCCCATTCACAATACTGTAGCTGATGAGCACTGCTTATCTACCCCCTCCCTGTACATTGACCTCCAGACTATAGGTTCCTATGGTCCACATGGCTGCTGTAAACCATATCTATGAAGGTCGCTAACAGCAAGGCAAGATGGCAGCCCCGATAATCATGTACAGAAAACAGAATATAATAATAATAAAAAATGTAAAAAAATAAAGGATATGTTTTACCATTTGATTTCAGTTAGCAAAAAAATAAATAAATAAATAAAATAGATATATATATATATATATATATATAAAATATATATCTGTCTATATTAAAAATGACATCATTTATCAGTTATTTATGTCATTTATCAAGGATGTAGAGCCAGAACCCTTTTTACAATAGGTTATTATATTATTATTCATCGTAATATGTGTCATTAACTTCCATAATAAATGGAATGACTGAGACGTGTTTCCGAAAGCCTATTTCTGCGATTCCATAGGCAAAACACAAGGGAGTAGTTTTACCAAGACTGGCGTCTTAGTCCTACGCTCCGTTCACAAATCCGGTATCCTGCTCCAGCCGAGGAAGAGTCCGTCGGAAATAACCAGATCCAGCCTAGGAGGATAAAGCTGTGCCCAGTCATATCCCCATTGACTATAATGGGATCCGGGCGCTTTCAAGCAAAAGGCACTCCCCGACATTTGTGCAGTAAAGCGGCTGGATCCCATTATAGTCAATGGGGTCCGGCGGTGCACGACATTATCCGGCTAAGCTGGATCCAGTGAACACCAGCAGGTTGTTCCTCTGCCAAATTTGTAAACGTACCTAGGTCTAGAGTCTCTTGGAGTAGAGGTGCCTGATTTATCAAGAAAACCATCTCCTGGAAGGCCAATCAGATCTTTTTGAGCTGTAAATTTTTGAGCTGCCAGTTTCTGGTATAAGTTCTAGTAAATCAGTAGGGCAGTGGCTGTCCCCATCCAATATGGCCAAGCCCTCAAATTTCAAAAGTGTCAAGAAGTGTGAAAAGCTGCAAATTATTGTACAATCATGGCCGGCGTTATAATGGGAGAATATTTTATGCCATAAAACCACTGATGGTGCTAACCTCTATAATGCCTATGTGCCCTACAAACCTAGGATTGGGACATTTTCTACAGCAAAGCTATGCGTGCATCACAGGAATCTGAGGATTGTGCAATATCCTGATATATGAGCGTCAGTTCAACAAAGGTGAACATACGGTTTGCATCAGCATCCTTCTAGAACAGTGATGCCAAATCCGGCCCGCGAAGCTGTGTCATGCGGCCCGCGCGACTCCCTGGAAAAAGTCTAAGGCGTACCAATATGGCTTAGACTTTTCCCCAACATCAGCGCAGTGAGCGATGCTGCCTGAGGACATGGAAAGCTGGCGGGAGCTGTAAGGAAGAGAGGCCAGCTCCCAGGGTGGCTGTTGTAAGGAGAGCGGGGCGCGCTGCCTGAGGACCTTGGGAAACAGGACAGGGCCGCTGGAGATGTAAGGAGCCGCGGACTCATGTGACTGGTACCCGGTAACCCTGCTCCCCCCTCCTCCTGTCAGCCCACTAGTGACCCTGCTCCGCCTCCTTCTGTCTCCTCACTAGTGACCCTGCTCCCCCTCCTCCTGTCACCCTCACTAGTGACTCTACTCCCCCCTCCTCCTGTCACCCCACTAGTGACCCTGCTTCCCCCTCCTCCTGTCACCCCACTAGTGACCCTGCTCCCTCTCCTCCTGTCACCCCACTAGTGACCCTGCTCCCCCCTCCTCCTGTCACTCCACTAGTGACCCTGCTTCCCCCTCCTCCTGTCACCTCACTAGTGACCCTGCTTCCCCTCCTCCTGTCACCCCACAGGGAAGAAGCTGAACAGACTCCACCGACTATGATGGGATCCTGTTTTTTTACCGGACACAAAAGTGCTGCATACAAGGCTTTTTTGTCTGGTCTTTCGACAGAATCTGCAACAGGGGCTCCAAACGCAGCCTCCAAGGCATATTTGAAGGCCTACGTATTATGTATTTTAGTAATGCTCACACTTACCCCTCAAAGTGTTTGCATTTCTTTCTGGCAAAGCTACCTAGTTTTGCCCGCGAAATTTATACCATGTCTAGTGCGGCCCTCAGACGAAAAATGGTTGGGCACCACTGGGTTAGAATAATACTTTATGACGGTTGATTTAATTTTGTCATGTATTTCATTACTCTTTATTACTCTTATCTCCCGTTCTGGGCTGTGGTCACATGACCATGTCCATCCTTTCTTATTTCCTATGATGTTATGTCCATGGGCAGGGCAGTGATAGGGGAGTGCCTATAAATAGCAGTGTAGGAGGAGCTATAAACTAGCTGGGTGTTGTTAGGGGCGGTGCTGGAGCTCTGGCAGAGGAAGGAGAAGTGCATCATGGGTTTGGTTGGACAGAGCACAAAGAAGTGCTACATATAGGATAGAAACAAACCAGAGGGATTGCTTTACATTGTGAAACAGGATCAGGAGTGTCCAAATTATAGAGGATAACGAATGGGGAAGATGGTGTAAAAAAAAAAAAAGCAATGACAGAAGACCCATTTAAGAAACGATGCCACTATTCAATGTGAAATACAGTGCTGTATTACTTTTAAGAAAAAGATATTCCCCTTGCAAGAGGAAGTAGAGAAGGTGTGCCACCAAATCCACCGCATTTCCTGACAGAAAACACACACCTAGACAAGGTAGCTGTAAGAGAATGAAACTTTTCTTAAAGGATATGATTAAAGGGGCCACAAACTCTTCAAACAGCTGGCACCCCGACGATCGGCTGTATGAAGAGACTGTGTTGCGCCGGTGAGAGCTGTGACCTCCTCAGAGCTCACCAAGCACAGCGCCGTACACCGTATAGTGGTTGTGCTTGGTATCGCAGCTCAGCCCCATGCACTTGAATGAGACTAAGGGCCCTTTCACACTTGCGTTTGAAAGATCCGGCATAGAGTTCCGTCGTTGGGGCTCTATGCCGGAAGAATACTGATCAGTTTTATCCCCATGCATTCTGAATGGAGTGAAATCCGTTGAGGATGCATCAGGATGTCTTCAATTTAGTCACTGAACGTTTTTTGGAAGGAGAAAATACAGCAGCATGCTGCGGTATTCTTTCCGTCCTGGGATGCAGAGCAAAACGGATCTGAAATGACCACAATCTGCCACAATAGAAAACGGATCCGTCCTCTACTGACTTTCAATGGAGTTCAAAACAGATCCGTTTTGGCAATGTCAAGAAAATAGTTAAAGTTAATACAAGCGGATCCGTTCAAACGGATGCATGCGGTTGTATTACCTGATGACGGATCTCTATGCCGGATCTTCCAAACCCAAGTGTGAAAGGGCCCTTAGCTGCAGTGAACGGGGTTGTCTCACTTCAGAAAACGGCATTCATCATGTTAATACAAGGCACTTACTAATGTATTGTGATTGTCCATATTTTCTCATTTGCTCCATCATATTATACACTTCTCCTTTTCATGGTTACGACCTACCTACAATCCAGCAGCAGTGGCCGTGTTTGCACACTATAGGGCACTCCGGCCACCAGAGGACTGGGGCTTTTTTCTATAGTGTGCAAGCACCGCCACCGATGCTGGATTGCAGGGTGGTCTATAACCATAGAAAAAAGTAGTGTATAATATGATGGAAAATGAATCCAGCCAGCTAAGGAGGCGTTATAGTCAATCACAATACATTTGTAAGTGCCTTGTATTAACTCTGTGTACATGATAAATGCCACTTGCTGAAGTGAGACAACCCCTTTAACCAATGTGACCAGTAAATGTGATGTCATTGGCCTAGGAAGAGGCTGCGGTGCTCAATGGAGTGCCATGGCCTCCTTAAAAAGCTGACTGGTGGGGGGTGCTGGAAGCTGGACCTCCACTCGTCTAATATCGATGACCTATCCTTAGAATAGGTCACTAAGGCTAGTTTCACATACACGGCTGGGTGTTGCGGGAGAGAATGCAGGGAATCAGCAGGACAAAAACCACCGTGTGAAGATGTTTTTGTGGCATATTTGCCAGGTAGTGGTCGGATTTCTGCTGGACCCCATTATAGTCAATAGGGTCCAACAGGCAGGCGGCAGTATCCGGATCAGAATTATGACTATGTTCACTACTAGTCTGCCAAAGGCTCTGCCGCATATGTGAAGCTAGCCTAAGGGGACGTCCACACAGCGTTTAAGTGGAATTTTGGCACGGATAGCCGCACTGAAATTTCATCGAAAACCTGCCGACGGCCGGGTCTTCTCTGCCTCCCATACATCTCAACGGGAGAAAGCGCTAAGGACTGCGCAGCCGTGGCTTTAAGCGCTGCCTCCCATTGAGATGTATGAAATGCAGAGAGGACGCGGCCGTCGGCGGGTTTGGGCGAAATTTCAGTGCTGCTGTCCACGCCACGGAAAACAATGAATAATACTAAAGGCCCAATCACACAGGCCAGCGATTGGGGCAATTATCAGGAACCAACATTCCTAGGAACACTCATCCCAAATAACTGCGCTGTGTCACCGAGCACCCGATGAACAAGCAAACACTCGTTCATCAGTGATCACATCTTCATGTGGAACATTAAATCACTGTTTACTGGCAGTACATTGGCCTGTGTCCACAGGGATCTGCTGCAAAAAAACAATGATTCCCTATGGGAATGGGAGATCTCTATGGCAATTGCTCATTCCAATACAGAGGGGATGATTGCTGCATGTAACTGCAGCTCTCCCCTCTGCTTAATGTCAATGAATGGTCACATAAAAGGGCCAAGAGCACCTACTGATAACAGTCCCTGCCTACCAAAGGTATATTAGCAAGACATGGAGGACAGATTATTATTATAGCACTATTTATTCCATGGTGCTCTAAATATATGTAGAGGTGCGAATACATAATACAAAACAAGTACAAGAAGCACGAAGAAGACAAGATACAAACTGGTACAGAAGGAGAGAGGACACAGCCCGCGAGGGATGGGGGAACGATAGAGTAGGGGAGGGGAAAGCTGGTCATGGCGGTATATCAGCGGCTGGGTTACTGTAGGTTGTAGGCTTGTTTTAAGAGGTAGGTTTTCACATTTCTCTGGAAGATTTCCTTGGTAGGTGAGCGTCTGATATGTTGGGGTACAGAGATCCAGAGTACGGGGGATGCACTGGAGAAATCTTAGCGGCGATTGTGGAAAGAGTAGAAAAGGAGGTTTTGTGACGATCGGAGATGAAGTGTAGGAAGGTATCGGGAGATCATGTCACAGACGTAAGGAGGGGACCGCTTATGGATGTCATATTTAGTGTCTTACTGGATTCTCTGGGCAATGGGGAGCCGGTGAATGGATTGGCAAAGAGAAGACAAAGAAGAGAAAGGTGGATTCGCCAGGGAGAAGAGTTGAGGATATACTGGAGGGGCGTGAGAGTGCTACACGGGAGGATGTACAAGCATTTTTTCCAGATTCCTGGTTGAGAAATGTGCAGCTCTGAGAGATACTTCTGAGATGGAAAGGGCTTGGATGTGTGCTTTGAAGGACAGAGCAGAATCAAAGGTTACCCCAAGGCAGCGGGCTTGTCTGACCGTGCAAAGCACGCAGCCACTGACTGTGATAGATACAGATGGGTCTGTAGGTGGCGATGAGTAACATGGGGGAAAAACAATACATTTTCTTGGTTTTCCTGTGGTTAGTGACAGGTTAAAGAAATGTGTTAGGGCTGGGATAAACGCTGTGGTGAGGTTGGGATGAGGTGGGAGGCGATCAGATCAAGCGCACAAGTGGTCAGATGCGACTTGGAGAGTAGGCTGGAAAGTTTTTCTTCTGTAATGAATGAGAAGCTGGTGTGGCAGAAGAGGACTGAAAAGTTACGTGGAGCGGCTGCAGCGACTATAGAGAGAAGCGTTCTCGGATGTTGTCAATCTTTAGTTTGAAAGTACATAGTAATGTCCTCAGCTAATGGGGAGAAAGCGAGCACTGGGGACGGTAGAAAGTGTTAAATAGCAGTTAAAAGCTGTGAGACAGGAAAGATATTAGAGATGTGAAGCCGGCCAGAATCCGTGTTTTGCAGATCCGTAATTTACGGACGGCAAAACATCCAATAGTCGTGTGCACGAGTCCTTTAATATTTAGTTCATTTGGTTTGATCACATGAAATGCAATACTGAAATAATCCTGCCCTGTTCAGCAAGTGTACCCAATAATTTACCTTACAGGGGTTGTCCACTCCTTTTATACGGATGGCCTATCTTCAGAAGGGACCATCAACATCTGACTGTCCAACACGGCACTGAACAGATGCCTTAGAGTAGCTCAGACACCAAAACTACACTATTTTGCCCACTGTATGGTGGACACGGTTGGTTACTGCAGTGCTGCTCCCACTTAAAAGGCTATTCCCATCACATACAATGGGGGCATATCGCTAGGATATGCCCCCATTGTCTGATAGATGCGTGTCCCACCTCTGGGACCCACACCTACAAGGAGAATGGAGCTGGGAGAGCTGTGGCTGGAGGACCCCAGGTTTCCCAGGGTCCATCCAGCACCAAGCGCTGCTCCCATACAAGTAAGTGGGAGCGGTGCGTCCCCTGCTTATATTCATTTCTATGTGGAAGACAAAAATAGCAGAGCCAGCGCTTGGCTATTTTCGGAGGCCCCATTGAAATAAATGGAGGGTGACTGCGCATGCACAGTACGCCCTCCATTCATTTCCCTGCTTCATTCTTGTTGTAGGTGCGGGTCACAGAGGTGGGACCCGCACCTATCAGACAACGGGGGCATATCCTAGTGATATGCCCCCATTGTATGGGATGGTAAAACCCCTTTGAGTGAATAGGAGTAGTGTTGCAGTTACAGACCCCGTCCATTGCACAATGAACAGAGCCGTGTAATTCCAGTACCGACTTCCGGAGATGAAGCTTCTCTTAAACAGCTTATTGGCAGGGGTGCGGAGGGCTGCACTCCTGCCAATCATGTACTGGTGACCTATCATATGGATAGGCCATCAATATAAAAAGAATGGACAATCCCTTAAAGGAGAGAGTCTAACGACTGATGCCTCTTGCCAGAAGACTATACAGATGTATAGTAGTAATAAGATACAATGATAAAATACAATGTAAAATACAAGTAATGGGACTTACCTGCAGACTGAACGTTCCTGGCTTTGTTGGCGATCTGAAGAAAAAGAAAATATAAAATAAGATTTCATACACCGCCTTCTTAAGACAACCTAAGTATGGCTCCAATAATAACTGATCAAAAAATAAACGTTTGAAAATATTTAATTACTTGCTATCAAGTTGATAGGACCATGCCATACCCTTCCCACTAAAAATGACAAATTCATAAAAATGTATAATTATTATTATTATTCGGTTTTCTGGTTATTTTAGGTCACAGTTGAAAGGAGATCTGTATGTCAGTACATAACAGGTACATGAGAACTGGTTTAAGAGAAGTAGATTACACAGCAAATTTGATATAAACCCCATTTCCCTCCTCAGACATATGGACAAAACAAAGATTTCTCTCCGTAAAGCCCAAGGTCCTTTTATATGGCCTAATACAGGGCGGTAATGAGTGCAAATTACCAAGCCAACCGGAGTGCGGGCAAATCCAACCTGCATGGGAGACGAACCTTAGTAGGATTGTTCGTGCCCTATATAGTTTGCATATTGTTGGCGGGACATTCCTGATTACATGGGGAGATGGGCGGCAGATGGATTAATACTGCAGCGAGAATGAGGTCTTGACCATCACCCTAAGACCTCTATGGTGGGACATCATTTCAGATGCTTTCCCGTTGGGATGGGACGAACGCCACTGTTCATTCTGACCTTTTGGTCCATGAACAGAACGCCACAGCAGTAGAGGGGGCATTCGGCAATGTCCAAGTGTCTGTAGAAAGATGGGCACCATCGGTCGCAGGTCTTGTAATGGCAGCCATAAGTGGGCATCACCGACCGCGAGAACAATAGACAGTCTGAACCACGGTGTGCACTCAAAAGGTGTTTTCTGAGATTTTGATAGGATAGGTCATCGGTATCTGATTGGTGGGGGTCCGACACCCAGGACCCCTGCCGATCAGCTGTTTGAGAAGGCACTGGCACTCGTGTCGCAGCCTTCTCACAACTTACCAAGCACAGCGCCGTACATTGTATAGCGGCTGTGCATGGTATCGCGCTCATCCCTATTCACTTCAATGGGGCCGAGCGCGATACCAAGCACAGCTGCTATACAATGTACAGCGCTGTGCTTGGTGAGCTAACAGGAGCGCCGGTGCCTTCTCAAACAGCTTGGGGGTCCCGGCATAGATATTGCTGAGGGGAAAAAATTATGTTTTAAATGTAAATGAGCCTCTAGGAGAAACGAGGCGTTGCCATTACACCTAGAGGCTCTGCTCTCTCTACAACTGCCACTCCCTCTCCTCTGACGGGGCCAGGTAGTGTAAATGTCACCACACCTGGCCCTGTCAATCAAAGTGGAGATGGCGCAGTAGTTGCAGAGAGAGCGGAGCCTCTAGGAGGAACGGCAACGCCCCCGTTGCTCCTAGAAGCTCATTTGCATATATTACAACTTCATTTTTCTCAGTAATGCAGACACGTATGAACATGGGACCAACACAGATGCCCTCAGCTGCCGAGCGCACATGTACCAGGTCCCCAGTAGCATGGGTACGAATCTGCCGACAGATGCCCTTTAAATGAAGGTTCCATTTATTTCAGCCTATGCCTGCAGGAGACTTCTCTCTGGAAGAAGTTCAGCGCACGATACGACCTTATATTTCACCAACTGCTAGGACAAGAATCACCTTCATTCTGATATCCGGCCATTAGTGAGAAATTCACAGCCAAATCTGGAAGACAGTCTGCTGGAGCGGTGCCCCAGGCTTACTGAGAACAAAAAACAAGACTAATATAGGACTGCCATTATAATGACGGGTTACAGACGCTTAACCACTTCACTGCCCAACTGCAGACTCTTAGAAAATGGACCTTTTTACTAACAAGTCCAGTTTATATAAGGGTGAAGCACACGGCATCTTGTCATTTTTTGCCAGCCAACTACACAGCGATGTACATGTCTATGCATGGACGGTGGTTCACCATAGGAGAGAGGGGGCACCACGTGGCACTATCATCAGATGTCCCTTTGGAACATACAGTAATGTGCAAAAAATTTTGAACAGGTGTGGAGGGAAAAATGCTGCCAAGTAAAAATACTTTCAAAAATAGACGTGTTAATAATTTAAATTTACATTTATTCTGCTGGCGGACAACGAACCCTAAAACTTACAGCCAATGTCAGTATGAACTATCTTCAGTGTCCTGGAAGTGATGATCTGGCCCTCACAGAACCTTCATCTCAATATCATGGTGTCTGTCTGGGATTACATGAAGAGACAGAAGGATTTGAGCTAGCCTACATCCACAGAAGATCTGTGGTTAGTTCTCTAAGATGTCTGGAACAATCTCCCTGCCGAGTTCCTTCAAAATCTATGTAAGAACGGATTCTGTTTTGAAGGAAAGGGCGGTCACACCGACTATTGATTGGGGTTAGATTTCTCCTTTGTTCATTTGTGTCAAGTGAAAAAAAATAAACCATTAACTATTATTGAAAGCATTCTTAGTCCTCATGCACACGACCGTATGCGTTTTGCAGTCTGCAAACCGCAGAGCCACAAAACACAGATAACGACCGTGTGTATGCTGCCATTCGATTTTTTTCTTTCTATAGAAATGCCTATTCTCGTCGGACAAGTATAGGACATGTTCTATTATTTTGACGGCACTATGGCACATGCCGACATCATACGGTGCGCTATCCGCATTTTTTGCGGCCCCGTTGAAACGAATGGGTCCACATCCGATCCGCAAAACAAGTGGATCAGATGCAGAACCAAAGAACGGTTCGTGTGCATGAGGCCTTACCTTTTTTATTTTCCCTCCTCAGCTGCCTACAACTTTTGCACGGTATAGTATGTCGTAATGCTGTGTTTCACATCCAGTAAACTGTTCTGCGCACGTCTGGCGAAGCGTGTGACTAATGACATGTGGACAGGGGTCTCACTAAATATTTTTTTTGCAGGGTAAAGGTCATTTTCTTAGACCTATTAATTAGTATTTTAGCCAAGGAGCAGCATATAATTTGAGATAATTCAATGTAATAGTAAACAAGCTGGAAAATGCAGGTAATGCTGCCACATTATAGCAGTCTAATGGCCTAAACCAACAGCGTTATGTGGATTAGACTTGAGGTCACGCTAGGTCTGCTGTGAGTTTGGGTCATTAGATGGGTGGTCGAGCCGGGACTGCTGGAGATAGATAGAGGGCTGTACTCTACAATCCCATAGAGAAAGAATGGCGCGGCTTGGCGAATGCTTAAACAGCCATTTCATTCATTTCAGGGGGCCGTGAAAGGTACTGGCCCCTGTTCTCATGATCAGTGGGGGTCAAACCAATGGGGTCCCTACCATTCCAATAGTTGGCGCCAAAACCAGAGTTGTCACGATGCCAGAATTGTTTGTTAGATTTCGATACCAAGAAAAGTATTGAAATAAGCGAATTCAGTTTATTCCCATGGGGATAATGTGCGAGTATTTTTATTTTTTTCTGCACAGTATCGACTGCCCATTATGTGAGGAGGAGGTCTCTTACTATTAATGTGAGGCACACGGAAGTCTAAATGGATAAAACTATGTGCCTCACATAAATAGTTAACCAATCAAATACCTCCTCCTCGCATAAAGGACAACATGGGGACCCATGGCTGCCTTCATGCCATCATTCAGCGGATACAGGACCCACAGGGACCTCTGCTTACTCAACCCGTGGGCACATTCTCCTAAAGACTGCGGCCACCCCACAGGGGGGTTACGCTGGGGCTACAGTGCTCAGGGTATTGTGTGAACCATGTTCTCTAGCGCAGCTTGGTATCGAAAAAATATCAGTCAGTATCAAACCGAACTGGGTATCAAAATATCAAGACTTCAATACCTAATGCAACTACCATTGAGGTGAATGGGAGCAGCGCTGCAGTGACGAGCACTGTCCACTACTATACTGACAGTGCAGTAAAGTTCTGGCGCCGATCAGCTAGCAATGGCCTATCTTGAGAATGGACCATCACTTAAAGGGGTTATCTGTGAATTTATATTGATGACCTACCCTCTGGATAGGTCATCAATATCAGATCGGCGGCAGTCCAACACCCAGGAACCCCGCCGATCAGCTGTTAGAAGAGGTCGGCGCTCCGTGACGTCACCGTACATCGGTCACATGTCCTGGTTGCAGCTCAGCCCCATTCAAGTCAATGGGGCTGAGCTGCAAAACCAAGCACAGCCGCTATACGATGTACGGAGAGCTGCCGGGAGCCTGCTTTGCTCATCAGAGCCTCTGTAAATGCGGCGGCCCCTGAAACAGCTGATCAGCGGGGGTGCTAGGCCTCAGACCCCCCCCATGCGATAATGATGACCTATCCTGAGGAAAAGTCATGGTTATGGGTGATTGGTGAATAAGACAATACTTCAAGCCCGGCTGCAAGATATGAGCATGTCTTCCCCGGAGGGCATACAGGTCTGCAGATTGGGCATAGACTAAAAAAATAAAACTATCTTGACCATTTTTCCTAAAATCTTGATTATTTCAAAATAATGCAATATATGTAAATATGAAGTTAATCTATTATCCGATTATGTTTCTTCAGATTCATTCTGCAACGAACATAAAAGTGTTCATTAGTTGTGAGTGCGCGTCTGGTAAATTATTCATAAATGCCGCCCTCTTCTATCAGATATACAGGCTGCATTAACCCTCAGTCTTCGGAAAATCAAGACCGAACCTGATCAGACATGCAGCAAAATCTGAAGAATGTCCTTGCACTGGGTCATGTGTAATGAGCTTATCTAAAAAAGGACCCAGATAGGCGAGGGTTCAGCCTCCATGGTAGCAAAACAAATTGCCAAAGGCAATTATTTTAACCCTTGTTTAACTCTATCAATACACACCAATAGACATTCATTGACAACAAAAAAATAATGCACCAAGAAGAAATTGTTGGAATTGAATCAAACTTTCTATGAGTGAATGTAATGTCGACATGCAGTATGCAAGCAATTCTAGTTAGTGTTGAGCGAACTTTTTTTTTTTAAGTTCTGCGTCCAAAGTTCGGGTTCTCGAAGAATCCCGTTATGGATTCCAAATTCCGTTATGTTCCGCGGTAGCGGAATCCATAAGGGGATTCTTCGATAACCCGAACTTTGAACGCAGAACTTAAAGAACAAGTTCGCTCAACACTAATTCTAATATTAGAGGGAAAGGATATGTTTATTGGGGAAAACTGTACAATTGAAAGGAAGCTCTGGTGCCCTGTTGGGCCCCCTCTAGTCTGGATACAAGAAGACATACGGATGGGCATGGAGGCATACAGGTTCCGTACGGGACATTTGCCCTCAGATGTTGCAGCTGGGCCTATAGATCCTGCCCACTCGTAGGTTGTCGAAGCTGGCGTCCCAGCCAGTCACATGAATGCTCGATAAATGTCGCGACCAGGCAGGCCAAGTCCTGCACATACTGCCGAGCTGTTAGTGTCCCTCCTATCAGTACTAGGGGTGACCGACCGACATAAATCAATGGCTCCCCAGATCATCACACCAGAAGCTGGGGCAGCATGTCGCTCAACAGAGCAAAGGCAGGATTGAAGCACTTACCACGAGGCCGCCATACCTGAACCCAACCGTCGTCAGATCCCTAACAGAACCTGGATTTCTCGCTAAAGTCAAAACGGTTCCAGTCTGTAGCAGATCAGGTTCCTGTTTCATGACATCACTGCAAATAAAGGAAATTGTGGCTGGCTATCAATGGTAGGAAACCTAATGGGCGCCGTGACACCATATGCCTGGAAATGGGCCAAGCAGAGAAAGGGGTGTAATGAAGGTGGCCCCTGTGTCTGGATGGTGGACAACAAAACCGTGGGAGCTGCTCGTGCTAGTTGGCAGATCAAACGATTGCGCCTACTGGATGTTGTGTGGGTCGTACGGAGCCTGTTCGCCGCGTGTGCTGACTTAACATGTGCTCCCAACACCTCCTAAAAGCTAGATTAGAATGGTCAAGATGGCAGGCAATTAGTCAAAGTGACCATCCTACTCATGGCCTTCTAATGATGCGCCTCCGTTTCTAAGGCCAAATTCACACGTCCGCATATATGTCCGCATGTATTCCGCAATTCTGCGGAATACATGCAGACCCATTGACTGTGAATGGGGCATGGAACGATGTGGAGAGCACACACTGTGCTCTCCGCATCAGTTTTTGCGGCGCGCGCCGCCGATCTTACGGCTGCAGCTACGCAAAAAAGTAGAGCATGTCCTATCCATGCCCGCAATTGCGGACAAGAATAGACATTTCTATGGGGCTGTCGGCCGGGTGCGTTTATGGATCCGCAATTTGCGGATCTATAAACACTACGGACGTGTGAATAAGGCCTAAGTCTTTCAACAGGGCGTCGTGGCAGTCAACAATCTCTTACCAGCTGGTACACTACCCAAAAGTAGCCTCTGAGAGCTTATTCATAGAGCAGCATGGGCAGCTTGCATTAACCCTCAGTCTTCGGAAAATCAAGACCGAACCTGATCAGACATGCAGCAAAATCTGAAGAATGTCCTTGCACTGGGTCATGTGTAATGAGCTTATCTAAAAAAGGACCCAGATAGGCGAGGGTTCAGCCTCCATGGTAGCAAAACAAATTGCCAAAGGCAATTATTTTAACCCTTGTTTAACTCTATCAATACACACCAATAGACATTCATTGACAACAAAAAAATAATGCACCAAGAAGAAATTGTTGGAATTGAATCAAACTTTCTATGAGTGAATGTAATGTCGACATGCAGTATGCAAGCGATTCTAGTTAGTGTTGAGCGAACTTGTTTTTTAAGTTCTGCGTCCAAAGTTAGGGTTCGGGTTATTGAAGAATCCTGTTATGGATTCCAAATTCCGTTATGGTCGGCGGTAGCAGAATCCCTGTTCCCTGTTACTGTTCAACAGTTCGGGTTGGTGGCAGCCGCCCCTTATGGGTTCCATATGCTGCTATAGTGGAATCCATAACGGGATGCGTGACTTACCACAACCCGAACACCGGACTTTTTTTTAAAGTTCGCTCATCTCTACTCAACACTAATTCTAATATTAGAGTGAAAGGATATGTTTATTGGGGAAAACTGTACAATTGAAAGGAAGCTCTGGTGCCCTGTTGGGCCCCCTCTAGTCTGGATACAAGAAGACATACGGATGGGCATGGAGGCATACAGGTTCCGTACGGGACATTTGCCCTCAGATGTTGCAGCTGGGCCTAGAGATCCTGCCCACTCGTAGGTTGTCGAAGCTGGCGTCCCAGCCGGTCATATGAATGCTCGATGAATGTCGCGACCAGGCAGGCCAAGTCCTGCACATATTGCCGAGCTGTTAGTGTCCCTTCTATCAGTACTAGGGGTGACCGACCGGCATAAACGATGGCTCCCCAGATCACCACACTAGAAGCTGGGGCAGCGTGTCGCTCAACAGAGCAAAGGCAGGATTAAAGCACTCACCACGAGGCCGCCATACCTGAACCCAACCGTCGTCAGATCCCAAACAGAACCTGGATTTCTCGCTAAAGTCAAAACGGTTCCAGTCTGTAGCAGATCGGGTTCCTGTTTCATGACATCACTGCAAATAAAGGAAATGGTGGCCGGCTATCAATGGTAGGAAACCTAATGGGCGCCGTGACACCACGTGCCTGGAAATGGGCCAAGCAGAGAAAGGGGTGTGTAATGAAGGTGGCCCCTGTGTCTGGATGGTGGACAACAAAACTGTGGGAGCTGCTCGTGCTAGTTGGCAGATCAAACCATTGAGCCTACTGGATGTTGTGTGGGTCGTACGGAGCCCGTTCGCCGCGTGTGCTGACTTAACATGTGCTCCCAACACCTCCTAAAAGCTAGATTAGAGTGGTCAAGATGGCAGGCAATTAGTCAAAGTGCCCGTCCTACTAATGATGCGCCTCCGTCTCTAAGTCTTTCAACAGGGCGTTGTGGCAGTCAACGATCTCTTACCAGCTGGTACACTACCCAAAAGTAGCCTCTGAGAGCTTATTCATAGAGCAGCATGGGCAGCTATTTTACGCCCTCTTGTGGCAAGACCCAGAGCCTAATCAGACCACTCCTGCAATCATTTACATGACTGCATGTTGAGTTTTGCAGCAAACCAACATTTCCATCTGGGTGTATTATTTTTTTGTCAATAAGAGTAAAATATAACTTTTGGTGAAATTCCCTGAAGACCTTCTAGGGTTAAAACCCAGCTCAGATTAACGTGCCATGGCTTAAACAGAGCTCTGCCAGCGGAAAATAGCTAAAGAGACTGACTGAACATACTGACCGCCGTCAACAATGTGAAAAGAGCTGTAATATAAAACATTAGTCTATGCCCCCCATAGACTGCATCAGCACTGGGGTCATGTCTCTTTTGAGCACGGAGCCCGGATGGAAAACACCCTACGGGTGCCACCACACATCAGGGGTTTTTGATGCATTTTTATGAAGCCCAAACGAGGAGTGGTTAAAAAAAAGGAAAAAAAAAAACACTAGAGAAGTAGCATCTGTTCTTAAAACGTTCTCTCATTTAATCATCCTCTCCTCGTTATGGCTTCAAAAACTGCATCAAAAAGCCTGAAAAGTGTGGCATCATCTTAATGGGATACCAATGATGATTTGGCTTGAAGTAGTTAAGCCAACCCTCTTTTTTTTTTTTTCAGCCAGGCCTCATGACTCAAAGCTTCCTCCTGACAAGTTTTTATTTTTCCCACTCTAGCCGGACCTTAGTTGTCTCCTGGCCCGGAAAAACATCTGTCATGGAACAGTCAATTGACTCTACAATGTTGTAAATATCATAAAGCACAAACTATATAAATGTAAAAATCTGGAACATATTGAATTTGAACCCATTTTTAACTCCAGCCAGAAAAGGTTTTTCGATGCTAGGGGTTGGGCATGGTGTACATGGGTGGTATGGATGGGCGAGATCAGGGGTTACTGACCCTCAGGAATAGTAACGGGATGACATGTACCTAGGAAAACACTCCGCTTCCTCCATAGATTACAGCTGATCACTGGGGGTCCCAGGGGCACCTAGAGGCTCTGCACTCTCTGCAACTGCCACGACCTCTGCTTTTTGATTGACAGGACCAGGCAGGCATGCTCACTTTTACACTGCCTGGCCTTGTCAATCAAAGTGGAGAGGGCGCGGAAGTTGCCAAAAGAGCAGAGCCTCTAGGAATAAGGCCTCTTTCACAGGAACGATACAGATTGGCTCCGGATGCGTTCTGGGTGGGTTCAGTGAAACTCGCACCGTTTTGCAAGCAAGTTCAGTCAGTTTTGTCTGCGATTGCATTCAGTTGTTCAGTTTTTTCCACACGGGTGTGCAATGTGTTTTGATGCGTTTTTAACGCGCGTGATAAAAAACTGAAGGTTTACAAACAACATCTCCTAGCAACCGTCAGTGAAAAATGCATTGCACCCACACCTGCTTGCGGATGCAATGCGCTTTTCACTGAAGCCCCATTCACTTCTATGGGGCCAGAGCTGCGTGAAAAACGCAGAATATAGAACATGCTGCGATTTTCACGCAACGCAGAACTGATGTACACAGACCCATTGAAATGAATGGGTCAGGATTCAGTGCAGGTGCTATGCGTTCACGTCATGCATTGCACCCGTGCAGAAAACTCGCTCGTGTGAAAGAGGCCTAACAGCTCCTAGAGGCTCATTTGCATATATTAGAAACTCATTTTTCTCAGCAATGCGGGCAGATATGTACATGGGACCAACACAGATGCCTTCACATGTAATCGGTCAGCCAGATCATAGATACAAATCTGCTGAGAGATGCTCTTCAATTGTTATTTACGTGACATCAAACAATACACGTGAGTAAATCAGACTAAAAAAAGGTGAACCTCGCCGTGGTTTCTGATAGCAAAGGGTTAAGCATCGATTCGTAGGATGTCAGCCGCTCTGATGCAAAAATAGTACTGGAAAAGGTGGAAAGAAAATGACAATGCCAGAAGAGCTGGAAGACGCGGTGACAATCTGCAGCCTTCTGTTCTGTCTAATGAACCGTGCAGTCTGCCTACGTACACAGGGCCCCGGTGGCTCCAATTTCTCAAGGTGGTATCAATTACGGCCCGGGCTCAGTGATAGTACGATGTAGATAGTCTTTCCCCTCTGCACCGACCTGTGAATTTTATCATGTTCTGCCCACGGACAGCATCTAGAGCAGGCATGCCCAACCTGCGGCCCTCCAGCTGTTGCAAAACTACAAGCATGCCTGGACAACCTACAGCTATTAGGGCATGCTGGGAGTTGTAGTTCTGCAACAGCTGGAGGGCCGCAGGTTGAGGAAGAGAGGCTGATGAATCGCCATCTCCTCGATTGTTGCCAGAGACAAACAGGAGCATCTGTCCTCACCAGATCATACGCTGAGAGCCAGCAAATACTGATCCTTGGGTAACTGGATGTTTCCCTAAAGAAGCGCACAAACTAAAAAGAAAGGGGTGTTGAGATAACGCATAATAAACAAAATAATAATAATTTTAAAAAAAATCACCTACTTAAAGGGCAATGTATCACTGATATTTTTTCTGCAAGTTAAAATCAGATAGCGACACACAACATTTTTTTCTCATCTGTTTTTACTTTCTGATTGTAGATTTTTTTATTTTGTTAGATGAACATGATTATGGGGGGCGGCCATCTCGCCGGAGCTTTTGCTTTGCAGCAGCTACGTGGGCCACAGTCCCAATGGACAGGAGGCGACTCGACGACTTCTACGGGAGAGTTTTCTCAGGTCAGGGGGCAGTAGATCAGCTGCAGTATGACCTATTGTGAATGGCCTGTGTTATCTGCTTATAGGTGATGTCTATCACTGCGATCCTGCCTGTAAAGATGAGCTGATAACTGCAGTGACGTGATTTGTACAGACCAAGAAATGGGCCTATTATTAGGTTTAGTGGCCAGTGCAAGAAGCACACAGGATTTTATGTCTTTTTATATATAGATATTGACATGAATAAAATAACATCACCCAAAATTCTTTAAAACATAAAAAACATTAATTAAACAATAGGTAGTTTTGTGACTCCCTTTAAAAGGGATATGTCAGAGGGTACAAAGATGGAGAGGTGGACGCGTGAAGAGATGAGCGAACCCGGGTACCTGAACCCGAACCCAGACTCTTTCACTGAAGTCCGGACTCGGTGTTCAGGTGATTTTATTATTTTCCGTTATAACATGGTTATATCGTAAAATAATAGCATTCTTAACACAAAATGCAAAACAATATGGCCATTTAGGGGTTAAACCCCCCGCCCCAAAAAACAAACAAAAAAACAACTCACCTCATCCATTTGATCGCGCTGCAGCAGCTTCTTTCAGTAGGACCTGCGATGTTTGCGATGACGTCATCGCGCTCTCCCACGTGGTCACATCATTGATCGCGCATATCGCATACCTGTCTAATTAACTAGACTGGGGATCAGCAACCTTCGGCACTCCAGCTGCTGTGAAACTACAACTCCCAGCATGCACACTTAAGGTCTGTTCTTGTTACTCCCATAGAAGTGAAAAGAGGATTCTGGGAGTTGTAGTTTCAGAACAGCTGGAGCGCCGGAGGTTGCTGACCTCTGCCCTAGAAGACAATATGGTGCCTATAGATGCACTGCACAGAAGCATATGGAGGGTATCATAGCCCATAGACACACTATGATCAAAGAAGACAATAATCCAGCACTAGATTCAGGTTTGCAAGTAAAACTCTTCACACTTATTACAGTAAGTACAGTATAAAACCCAAAGAACCCGGCAGCGTGTGCGTTTTGGACCACGATACATCCTTACTCCTGACCTTCAGGACGTGTTGTAGTCTGAAATGTGTAGACCTGCTGGGCTCCTTGTCTTGTGCTGTGGGTTTTATGCTGATCATTTTTAGTAGGTGCACCTTAATTAACACTAACTTGCCTGCAGAAGACATTTTCCAATATACTGACGTCGACATTGATGGCCTATCGCTAATGCTGGCTCGGCAAAACCTGGCAGTCCCATAGCAGGGAATGGAGATGTGGCCGCGCACATGTGATGCACTCTCCATGTGAAAATAGGCGCGTTCGTTCACTCAGCTAGTTTCAGCGTCCCTATAGCAGTGAATGGAGCGCACGCTGCACATGCGCTATACACGGTCCTTCACTTGGGGGCCCTATTCTAGAGATAAGAGCAGGTCACAGAGGTTAGACTTGGCGATACGCCATCAATGTCCGATAACCATTTAACATCTCAAAGTCTTGGAACCTGGCCATGCGCCAAGGAGGCAATTAGTTCTGGCTCCATCCACCGCACCTCCCCGGCCTGGGCTGTGAAAGCGACATGTCCGTCCACAGACCAAACCGTAAACCTGGTACTCAGGCTGAAGAACGTGAAGCCGGCTCATGCCGCACATCTAATAGGTGAAATTTTAGATTGGAAGTATATCAAGGAATTGTGAAAATCTGTTTCTAGTAGAAAATATAGGGGATGTTGTAGTGCTGCAATCAGTAAGTCACCATCATGTAGTAAATAAATAATAAAATACAAAAAGCATAACGGCTTTTTCACACGAGCGGATGCCGTGCGTGGAATCCGCTGCGTGGTTAGAGTGCCACGCCCCGTTCCGGACAGCAGAGACACGGAGCAGTAACATGAGTGATAACGCTCTGTGCCCCTCTGTGATCTTTTTACTACAAAATTACGGTGACAACTTTACCTCACTGGAGGTAATGCACATGAACGTGTGCGCCCCCGGCCCATGCTGCCGGCTGCAAATAGCGGTCCGCAATGCACGGGCACCAGCTGTGTGCCCGACGTGTGCAGATGCGGAGCCATTCACTTGAATGGGTCTGCGATCCGCAAGATTCAGACCATACCACATAGAACATCTGGGAACGAAATTCTATGGATGCCCTGTGGGCTTCCAATTCGTGCCTCCGCTCCACAAAAGATAGGTGAAGTCCTATCTTCGGTCGTATCTTGCGGTCGTTTACAGTCTGCAATATGGGCACTGTGCCCTAACGCCCGTGTGCATGAGCCCTAAACTGAAGCCAGGTACAAGCTCACCATAGTATAAGACCTGACGGCAGTCTTCAGTTGTGGCAGATTTCTGATCGTCCAGCATGAAGAGAAAAAAATATGGAAATGAGAAAAATGTGCACAAGGAGGAAAATGTGAAAAGGTGCGGGATAAGAAAAATGTGAAAAGGTGCATGAAAAGAGAGAAGGCCAATAAAAGGCATATACTAAGGCGTGGGTCAAGCTAGCCAGCAATGTAGCAGCAAAAGCGACAAAGCAACTGCTTGCTTCACCGAAGGACATGCTGTAATATGCTTGTTTTGGCAGCTGTAATGCTATATGTATCTAACGTGCTACACCCTGGCAGGGACTGGAACTACAGCTACACAAGCAGGATGCAAGACAAATCTCCGTGCCAAAGAGAATTTTAACTCCACTGCATCCAATGGCAGCATATGAGGAAAAGCGTGAGGATCGCCACAGCAGAGGACTATGATACCGTACCTTGTCCGCTGCAGCATGCACACAAAAATCACACCAGTTATTTTTATATCAGCGCGCCGATCTGACAGAAAGCAGAAAAAACAAGCAGCATATGGGGAGAAGGACAATCTGTGAAAATGCTGGAGGACAGTGTGACGACAAGCTGAAGCTTTTACAAACTCAATGTAACGCCCCTGCATTATATGATGTATAATCGACGATGTATCAGGATAAAGCATTTGCTTTTCTATACGACTGGAGCGTATAGAACGGAAGGCACTTTCAGGTATAGAGACGCACGGGGCATACGATTGCCGGCACTGTTCCATAAATGTACATGTCAGCAGCCACCAATGATTGCCATTCTCCTACACTTACAGTGCACCATCATTTGGTTGTCTCACATCGCTAGGATATGCCACCAATGTCAGAGAACATTCTCTAGAACGGAGCTCCCAAAGTGTGCTCTCCCACAGAAATGAATGGAGAGAGCACTGCGCAAGCGAGGCCGCCACTCTATTGACTGCTATGGACCTGGCCAGCGCTCGGCTACTTTCAGAACTCCCATAGAAATGAATGGAAGGTGGGCGCACATGCGCTCTTGTTCACTTTGGGAGCACCATTCTAGAGATAGATTCCCACCTCTGTCCTAGCGCTATGCCGCCAGTGCTGGAAGGGAGACAACCCCCTTTAGGGTAAATATTAACAATTTTAACCAAAAGGAGTGTTCGTCGTGTGAAATTTAACAAACGATCGCTTTAGCAGACTCGTGACGGACAATTACTATTTGAAAAGAAGTCGGCCACGATTGATATTTTCATCCAATAGTTGACGGAATTGATTGAAAGATCTTTCTTTGGAAAAACGTTCCGAGAAAGATCTTTCGTCCATTGCCCGGGTTCATCGAGCATGTATGGGCAGATTGAACAACTTTAACGGCCAGTGCGGAGTAAAAAGTGTATGGCAGGGACTGCAAACGATCCTTCAACTGCTGTCCAACCATCAACCAACTTCTACCCATGTGTAGGGCCACCTTTACAATAGGCCTGGTATCTCCACAATGTACCGCAGCGCTGCTCGTAAAACCAATGACACTCAATTATACACAAGAAAGGAGCAAGTTGAGTAAAGCGTAAAATTTCTCTCATCGCTAATGGCCAAGGAGGTAAAGGAAACCACTCAAGTAATGACGAAGAATCTGGAAACCTCTCTCATTATGCGGATGTTCCTTACACAATGTTCTCCGAAGAACCATTTTTTCCGCTGTTACGGTATACTCGCCCAGGGCAGATATGCTGTGGATATTCCGTCCAGATTTTGTGGATGGAAGCTCTGCAGTGTATTACAGCAGCAGGAAAGCAGATGACAGTTTACTAAATCTCACTCAAGTGCTGTGGAAAATCTGCATGGAAAATGAGCTATGGTGTGGATTTTTTATCTACTGCTGCAGATCTTTTACCCTTTGCATTGCAAATGGTATAATCCGTGGCAAATCCACATGTAACCGTTGCAGAATTTTTTACTCAACTTACATCCTATGTGGACATAACTACAGTGAATGGGGTTTGTTAAGTTTCGGTCGGAAACCTGACAACCCTCTGGATCCACCTACAATAAAGAAGTGGTAAGTAGGGATGAGCGAACTTCTGTTTTCAAGTTCGGCGTACAAGGTTTGGGTTCAGGCTACCCAAGTATTCCGTTATGGATTCCCCTACCACGGAGCACAAGTTATGGTCCGTAGTAACGGAATTCTTAGATAACCCGAACCTTGTACGCCGAACTTGAAAACAGACGTTCGCTCAACACTAGCGGTAAGCACTTTCCTGATGGATCCTGAGCCACCACTCTGGTTCTCCTTGCTGGGCTCCATTTACCTGGCTGCAGCTGTGATGTCGACAATCAGTGGCCTTGTGGGGTGCACCACTGAGGTCAGTGATTGGCTACAGCAGTCATATGTTGACAAGGTGACGTCACTGATGCACCCAGGTAAATAGATCAGGTAAGTACTTGCCAGTTCTTTATCGCGGGTGGATACTGAAGGGTGGTCGATTTCAGGAGGTTTTTAATAAAGAAAATGAAATATGGACGCCTACAAGTGTACAATATTTCCCTCCATTTTTTTCCAACATTTTCTTAGACTCCCCACTTCTGAGGATCATGCACCTAACCTGATGATAGGTTTGGGTAGGTCACCCCCCATAGGGAGCCTTCACATGCTGCACAATTTCTGAAAATGAATATCCGTTCCATTCATCTGAATGGGGACATTTTGGCGTCAAGCACATGGATTTCTGTAAAAGTATGGAACCGTTCCTGCAACAGAATCTGCCACGTGTGAAGGAAGTCCATTCACACGTCCGCAAAATGGGTGCTGTCTGCATCTGCACTTCCGTTCCACGGCCCCGCAAAAAAAATAGAATATGTCCTATTCTGGTCCGCAGAAGGCATCTCTATCATAGTGGCGGCCATGAGCCGTCCGGAAACTGTGGAACGCACATGGCCGGTGTCAGTGTTTTGCACATCTGCAATTTTCGGACCGCAAAACAGTTGCGGACGTGTGAATGCACCCTTAATCTGTTCTTGGTGATTTTGTACATGTGCTCGACTGGAGAACTGTCCCCCTGTTCATCTTCTGGATTTAGCACCCAGATGACCCCAGGTTCTACTGAACCAGACCTACAACCACACAGGCCCATTCTGTCCTGTAAGTTCAGCTCAGCAGAACCGTGGGAGGGTCCGGGTGTCCCATCTGGAATGCAGTTACACGATACGTCGTAGACCCGGTAAGCGAAGTCAGGAAGCAGGCAGTGAAATCTAGGAGCCCTCATGGCCTTACACAGAGCTAGGGAGTGCACCCTAAAGAGAAATGCTGGACCCTCTGGACAGCAGGAATTATTTCTAGATATAAGCAGATGGTATCCAGGGTCTATGGCACCAGGATTGGAGGCTGCCCAATGCACACCGTACAGTAACAATACCCCCATACCTTGACTCAGTGACTAAGATCAGGAAATGCCAACCTCATCACTGCTGTACTAGGCCAGTCGACACAGTGACTCATCACACCGAAGAATGCGACAACTGGCGCCTAGGGAAGGTTCACTTTAGGCCTCATGCACACGACCGTACGTATTTTACGGTCAGAAAAAACGGATCCACAAAAAATACGGATGACGTCCGTGTACATTCCGTATTTTGCGCAACGGGACACCTGGCCCCTAATAGAACAGTACTATCCTTGTCCATAATGCGTACAATAATAGGACATGTTTTATGCTTTTGCGGAACGGAAATATGGACACGCGGAAACGGAATACACACGGAGTAACTTTTTTTTTTGTGGTTCCGTATACAGTCTGCAAAAAAAAACACAGAACGGACACGGAAAGAAAATATGTTCGTGTGCATGAGGCCTTATAGAGAAGTCACTTGGGGGGTGATCACATTGGTTACAATCTGCACATTGAAAGAAGTCGACACCAAAAGGTGAGCCAATACAGGACACAAACCAGGATACGGGACCGCAGTGGGGAGCTGCAGGCGGTAATATAGGCAGCAGGTACAATGGAACCAGCAAGGACCCCTGGGAAGAAAGGACTGTCGCCTTCCACAGGAGATGCCATAACTGTCCCGGGGTGAAACCTGCACCTAACTCAGCAATGGGGTGAAGCTGCTGCAAGGGCCACGTAGGTCACATCCGAATATTGTCACAGCTGCCACTGGTGACATCTGCAGCATGCATGATCTTTGTGAAGATTTCTTCCACTACATGGGGACGGGGTTATCATGGCTGCGACCTACAGTGAGGAATCCGCACCACAAATGTCCCACGTCGCACTTACCCCAAGACTGGAATCACACGTGCAGTTCTCTTTTTTTTAGCCAAAGCCAGAAGCGGATCCAAAGGAAATGTATGTATAAGGGCTCATGCACACGACCGTATGTATACTGCGGTCTGCAAAAAACGGATCACGTCTGTGTGCATTCTATATTTTGCAGAACAGAACAGCTGGCCCCTAATAGAACCGTCCTACCTTTATCCCTAATGAAGAAAAAAATAGGACATGTTCTAATTTTTTTTGCAGAACGGACATACGGAAATGGAATGCACACGGAGTCATTTCTGTTTTTTTTGCAGCCCCATTGAAGTGAATGGTTCCACATACGGACCTGTTAAAAAACGGAAGGGAAATACGTTTGTGTGCATGAGCCCTAAAGGAAACACTGAAGCATCTCCTCTTTCGTACGCAGGTCTATTGGCTGCTTAGCTCAAAAAAAAATAAAAAACTGCATGTGTGATTTCAGCTTAAAGAGGTTTTCCAGGATTTTGACCAGTACCTGATTGAAAGGGGTCCGACACCCAGTAGCCTTGAGCCGTTCTCTCTGCTCACCAAGCACAGTACAGTACATGGTATAGCGGCTGCACTTGGTATCACACCTCTGTCCCAGTCACTTCTATGGGGCTGAGCTGCGCCTAGTCCACGTGACCGATAAACGTGACGTCACTGGCCTAGGGAAAGGTGAAAGAAGGCTGAGGCGCTACTATGACCTCCGGTGCCTTCTCAAACAGATGAATGGCGGGGGTCCCAGGTGTCGGACCCCAACTGATCAGATACTGATGACCTATCCAGAGGATAGAAAAAAAAAATCACGGAAAACTCACAAGTTTTCAGCAAAAATAAAGTGACACCCTGGGACCCTTCTGCAGTGGTAATCATACTTACCTGATAGCCAGTGCTGGGTTCCAACTCTATTGCTGTCCCGCTGGCGCTGCAGGTCACCCCCCAGTTTAAACATGTGACAGCTGCAGGCAATGACTGGCTGTAGGGCTCCCGTGTCACACAAGCGTCATGTGACCGCTGCATTGACACGGGGAGACATGGGACCTGCGAAGCAGGAACCCAGCGGAGGGGATCAAGTACAGTATGTACGATAACTACCGCGGTCCAGCCACACTCCAGGGTCTGGAGAAGACATCCCCAGGAGGGATCAACCCCTTTAAATTTTCAATTGCACTACAAGGAACAAAAACCGCAAAAACATCAAAATGCAAACCGAGACCTAGTCCTTGGCTAGTTTGATTCTGTCTTCAATTCACTGACAATTCTGCTACGGGCTGCAGACGCGAGTGATCTGACAGACTGGTTGCTAGGGATGTGCTGCCTAACAACAGAAAGTGCAAGGCCTTAAAGGGAGTAAAAGTGGCTTCAAAGTATGCAGCTCCATCATGTGTGGAAAGGGCCCCAAAACACTGAAAATCTGGTCCTCGCATCCTGAGAAATGCTTCTTTCTATTTTTAGGCAAATAAGGCTTTGGCTGCTCCAGTAATGCTAACCAGGCCTCCCCATCTTGTTTCACTGACAGTCCCCGAGATTTCAGAGCCATAGCAATAATGCGGGAGAAGCCAGGGGCAACAACTGGAGAGGCACCCAAAGCCTTATTTGCATAAAACTAAAAAAAAGCAGTTCCCAGGATGTGAGGACCAGATTACGCTTCTGAGTGCCTACCCTACATGGTGGCGTCCTTACGAGGAAGAATCCCTTTAAGGCAGTACATACGTAGCCATCAGCAGTCGAATATGATTCAGCACATCAGATCTAAGCTGGCATGGCACAGAAGGAAAGGGCAGCCTGCCAGCGGAAAGGCCATGACACCTCCCACGTAAGACGGCATTATTAATCAGATCCATAACCTGTGTAAAAGTGGCAAACAAGGTGCAATGTACACAAAGAGACGCTAGTGAGTACCGACTACAGTATATCCCTTGTTACCTGCTTAATATTCCACCCAAGCCTATCGGGAAGCGCTCACTCAAATTACTTGCACAGGTATTGACAGCGGCCCGTTGTCTTACAGCCTGATTATGGAAACGCAATGATCCGCCATCACTACCGGACCTGGATGCTGGAGTTGCAGATATTAGAACTATGGATATGTAGGTGACCGCCTTAGTTCGGGATAAAGTGGCGCTCTTTCACTCTATATGGGATGCCGGGGACACTTACTGGAGTACTAACCTCTACTAGTAATGAAGCAGACCCACCCCTGTATCAAACCCTCGTCCCTTTTTTTTAGGGTGGCATTTGCTCTTCCTGTCCCTAATTGAATCACAGATGCCGGATTATCCATCCAATGCAGAAATCTTATGGATTTAGCGGGGTTATGCTTCTCATGGCCACTTCAGGATACTTTATGACACTAGCTTTCTATTCGATGTAACCTGAAAATTGCTATACGTGGTTTGTACTTTCTGATATTCTTCAATAAATACACAATTATATATCTAAAATAAATAAACTATAGTATATCCAGGTGAGAGGACATGGAAGATGTACAGTACAAGCATCGGAAGCTATACGTCTGTCTACAGTCAGTTTATAGGTACAAGAAATATAGAAATATACGTAAAATACATGAGACAATTTGGTGGTCTACTCTATATGCAGTATACAGGACATTTGTTAGGGGTTCAATAAACAGAATAGACACATGACCCGTCCCACGTGCAGTACAAGGAGTGTATATATGTACAGGGGAGAGGAGGCAGACAGAATACATAACAGGACATCTCATACACAGTATATATGAGAAATGCATGATGCACTTTAGGGTACTGTCTATACACAGTATACAGAAGATGTGTTAGGGGTTCAGTATATACATATAACATGTCTCATGTATGGTCTATATGTCATATACAAGGGGTGTGTATCTATAGACAGGGCACGTCTTATGCACAGTATATATGTAATATACATGAGAATTTGGGGTACGGCCTGCACACAGTATGCAGATGTGTTAGGGGTTCACAATATGGTATATGCATACAAACATACAACATGCCTCCTGCAGTCTATATGTAGTGTACAAGAGACAATTCAGGGTACAGTCTATATATATATATATATATATATATATATATATATATATATATATCACAGGGTGGAGCATTCATGGGTACATTATATATAGACAAAGCACACCTTATGCAAAGTATATATGCAGTCCACAGGAGGCGTCCCAAGGGTATATTGCGTCGGGGGCACGGCAGACAGGGGACGCGTCGGGGGCACGGCAGACAGGGGACGCGTCGGGGGCACGGCAGACAGGGGACGCGTCGGGGGCACGGCAGACAGGGGACGCGTCGGGGCACGGCAGACAGGGGACGCGTCGGGGCACGGCAGACAGGGGACGCGTCGGGGCACGGCAGACAGGGGACGCGTCGGGGGCACGGCAGACAGGGGACGCGTCGGGGGCACGGCAGACAGGGGACGCGTCGGGGCACGGCAGACAGGGGACGCGTCTGGGGCACGGAAGACAGGGGACGCGTCGGGGCACGGCAGACAGGGGACGCGTCGGGGGCACGGCAGACAGGGGACGCGTCGGGGCACGGCAGACAGGGGACGCGTCGGGGCACGGCAGACAGGGGACGCGTCGGGGCACGGAAGACAGGGGACGCGTCGGGGCACGGAAGACAGGGGACGCGTCGGGGGCACGGAAGACAGGGACGCGTCGGGGCACGGCAGACAGGGGACGCGTCGGGGGCACGGAAGACAGGGGACGCGTCGGGGGCACGGCAGACAGGGGACGCGTCGGGGGCACGGCATACAGGGGACGCGTCGGGGGCACGGCATACAGGGGACGCGTCGGGGGCACGGCATACAGGAGACCTGTCGGGGGCACGGCATACAGGAGACCTGTCGGGGGCACGGCATACAGGAGACCTGTCGGGGCACGGCATACAGGAGACCTGTCGGGGCACGGCATACAGGAGACCTGTCGGGGCACGGCATACAGGAGACCTGTCGGGGCACGGCATACAGGAGACCTGTCGGGGCACGGCATACAGGAGACCTGTCAGGGGCACGGCATACAGGAGACCTGTCGGGGCACGGCATACAGGAGACCTGTCGGGGCACGGCATACAGGAGACCTGTCAGGGGCACGGCATACAGGAGACCTGTCGGGGGCACGGCATACAGGAGACCTGTCGGGGGCACGGCATACAGGAGACCTGTCGGGGGCACGGCATACAGGAGACCTGTCAGGGGCACGGCATACAGGAGACCTGTCAGAGGCACGGCATACAGGAGACCTGTCAGAGGCACGGCATACAGGAGACCTGTCAGGGGCACGGCATACAGGAGACCTGTCAGGGGCACGGCATACAGGAGACCTGTCAGGCACGGCACAGAGACCTATCAGGGAGGCACAGCCTGTCAGGGGCACGGCATACAGGAGACCTGTCAGGGGCACGGCATACAGGAGACCTGTCAGGGCACGGCATACAGGAGACCTGTCAGGGGCACGGCATACAGGAGACCTGTGGGCACGGCATACAGGAGACCTATCGGGGCACGTACAGGAGACCTGTCAGGGGCACGGCATACAGGAGACCTGTCAGGGGCACGGCATACAGGAGACCTGTCAGGGGCACGGCATACAGGAGACCTGTCAGGGGCACGGCATACAGGAGACCTGTCAGGGGCACGTCGGCGTCAGCACGGCATACAGGAGACCTGTCAGGGGCACGGCATACAGGAGACCTGTCAGGGGCACGGCATACAGGAGACCTGTCAGGGGCACGGCATACAGGAGACCTGTCAGGGGCACGGCATACAGGAGACCTGTCAGGGGCACGGCATACAGGAGACCTGTCAGGGGCACGGCATACAGGAGACCTGTCAGGGGCACGGCATACAGGAGACCTGTCAGGGGCACGGCATACAGGAGACCTGTCAGGGGCACGGCATACAGGAGACCTGTCAGGGGCACGGCATACAGGAGACCTGTCAGGGCACGGCATACAGGAGACCTGTCAGGGCACGGCATACAGGAGACCTGTCAGGGCACGGCATACAGGAGACCTGTCAGGGGCACGGCATACAGGAGACCTGTCAGGGGCACGGCATACAGGAGACCTGTCAGGGCACGGCATACAGGAGACCTGTCAGGGGCACGGCATACAGGAGACCTGTCAGGGGCACGGCATACAGGAGACCTGTCAGGGGCACGGCATACAGGAGACCTGTCAGGGGCACGGCATACAGGAGACCTGTCAGGGGCACGGCATACAGGAGACCTGTCAGGGGCACGGCATACAGGAGACCTGTCAGGGCACGGCATACAGGAGACCTGTCAGGGGCACGGCATAGGAGACCTGTCAGGGGCACGGCATACAGGAGACCTGTCAGGGCACGGCATACAGGAGACCTGTCAGGGGCACGGCATCAGGAGACCTGTCAGGGGCACGGCATACAGGAGACCTGTCAGGGGCACGGCATACAGGAGACCTGTCAGGGGCACGGCATACAGGAGACCTGTCAGGGGCACGGCATACAGGAGACCTGTCAGGGGCACGGCATACAGGAGACCTGTCAGGGGCACGGCATACAGGAGACCTGTCAGGGGCACGGCATACAGGAGACCTGTCAGGGGCACGGCATACAGGAGACCTGTCAGGGGCACGGCATACAGGAGACCTGTCAGGGGCACGGCATACAGGAGACCTGTCAGGGGCACGGCATACAGGAGACCTGTCAGGGGCACGGCATACAGGAGACCTGTCAGGGGCACGGCATACAGGAGACCTGTCAGGGCACGGCATACAGGAGACCTGTCAGGGGCACGGCATACAGGAGACCTGTCAGGGGCACGGCATACAGGAGACCTGTCAGGGGCACGGCATACAGGAGACCTGTCAGGGGCACGGCATACAGGAGACCCGTCAGGGGCACGGCATACAGGAGACCCGTCAGGGGCACGGCATACAGGAGACCCGTCAGACATTCTCTCTCTGCTCTATACAGGAGACGTGTCAGGAAGACTCACACAGCTGGGGAGCAGGAAAGGTTCACATCCTCAGCAGCATCGAAGAACTCCTCCGTGTCACTATCGGACGCCATGGTGGAGAGCCCGGGGCAGGGTCCGGTCTGTGCAGGGTAGAGAGGCCTCACTGGGCGCAGCTCCCCGGGGGTACTGACCGACCCAACATACAGGCTCCAGGCTCCCGCTGACAGGCCGAGCCAGGCAGGAGAGAAGGGCCCGGCACATCCACACACAAACACGGCTGGATATCGCGAGATTACAGCAGGGTAGTGTCTAGAATAGAGTTGCTCCTGGTAGGTCACGTGATCTCGACATCACATGACCGGACTGAGATGGGCGGGGCATACGCTAGAAGTAAAAGGATTGTGACTAAATACTATACTCTATAAGGACCTGGTCCTTACAGGTGATAGGAAATAGCCGACTCAGTGTGAGCTCTCTATTTCCTATCACCGGTAAAAACCTTTTTGCCCCCTAGTGGTCAGGTCCTGAACTGAAATAATATATAGCTTGTGTTCTGTCAGAAAACCTTACCCCAGGTGACTTCCGGGGGTGTGCGCCTCTGTGCAAGCGCAGTACCACGGCACGGCGCCTACGCGCAAGCGCAGTACCAGGGCATGGGTAAGGTAAAATTACAGTAAGCGTTGACTCATGGACGCGCGCACAGACACCGCGCGTGCACTCTCAGGGGTAAGGAGATCTGACGGTCTTTTGTCTTGTTAAATCTCCTTACCCTCACACTGCGCCTGCGCGGATTGTAAAATCTTCTTACCCTCACTACACGGCGCCGCCGTGGTCGTCATGCTGTGGTACTGCGCTTGTGCGGAGGCGCACACCCCCAGAAGTCACGTGGGGTAAGGGAATCTGACGAGGTAAGGTTTTCTGACAGAACACCGGTTCACAGGGAGTTGGCTAAATCCTATACTCCGTAAGGACCTGGTCCTCACCAGTGATAGGGACTAGCGACCCTACAGGAGCTGACTATTTCCCATCATTTGTAGGGACCTCTTCTGCCTCGTTGATCTGTGTTAGGTTTTAGTTGCTTCTCAATGACTTGGGTAAATCCCCTTGTCTATTAGGACCTGGTCATTAACTATGTCCAGTAACACAGCTTCTACATGGGTGCAGTGTTATATATAGGTGACTATTGTAGAATAAGCCTCTTTTAAGTTTATTTCAGAAAAATCTTTACAATAAACAATTAAAAAAACTATCATGTGACTTCTGAGCACTTGTATCTGCAGAAATGTCCCGTCCTGTGATTTTCATGGTAAAGCGCTTTGCAGAAACACCTGGCCATGTGATATCTGTACTTTCCTAGAAGTTAAAAGGGTTATACGATATCGAAAATATCCCCGCCAATGCCCGGGCCCATTGTATGGATTATACTTACCAGCTCAGTGGCACCCTCATTGCTCCGGATCCCTGCATGGCTGTTGCTGCATCTCCCTGTCGCTCTGTTGAAAACATCCAGTGACGGGGGCATCTGGTGAGGGAGGGAGCAGCCAATAGCAGGCCGAAACGGTGGCCAGACCCAAGGGGGCTCGTCCTAGTCGCGGCCTGCTGTTGCCTGCTCTCCCCGTCACCGGATATTTTGATCTGAGTGACGGGGAGATGAGCGGCATCCATGCAGGGATCCGGAGCGATGTGGGTGCACTAAGCGCGTAAGTATAATCCATACAAGGGGCCCAGGCATTGGCGGGGAAATATTTTTGATATCACATAACCCCTCCCTTTAACATTATTTGTTTAAAAATCAAATTAGAAGGTTCCTATATTCTCAAAAGGACCTTTTCTATCCATTATGTACTAGGAAGGATTCATACTGCTGAGGTCCTTTTCAGGGATAGGATTTAGCCGACTGACACTGAAGGGACTATTTCTTGTACCCCAAAAGGACCTTTTCCATCCATTATGTACTAGGAAGGATTCATACTGCTGAGGTCCTTTTCAGGGATAGGATTTAGCCGACTGACACTGAAGTGGCCATTATCCTTACTCCAAAAGGACCTTTTCCCTCCATTATTGAGTTTGGAGGATTCATACTGCTGAGGTCCTTTTCAGGGATAGGATTTAGCCGACTGACACTGAAGGGACTATTTCTTGTACCCCAAAAGGACCTATTCCATCTATTATGTACTAAAACACAACAATAGCTGATCTCAGGGAGACCAGCTACAGAAAACACTGCGGAGCCTCACTTAAGAGTTTCAACACAGCAATGCAAAGCTCCCTGGGAAACAGTAATATGCAAAATAAATGTGGAGCCCCAATTATAGGGTCTACAACACAATGAAAGCCAGATATCCCTCAAAGGAAGGAAAACCAAGCAAAGGGGTGTCTCCATTACAGAGATCACCAAATCCACCATATTAAGTGGCCCCTATGTCAAGATCCCGCTTATTATGTACTAGTAAGTTGTTCGTTCAGAAATTTCTTTTATATGGCCTTCCAAATTGTGTTCCTTTAGTAGTGTCAGATCCTGGATAGGAGCTACTAGTACAGGTGGACGGCGGCAGTGAAATAAAATGTCAGTGAAGGCAGAATAGAATAGCCAACTTTATAGGAAGGGGCAAAAACTGAGTGTGAGGTCACTGTCAGAGGTAACATCGTGCGGCTGTGAGATCATGTTGATGGCTCAGTCATCCTTTAGACATTTTTATCTCCTTCCTCTATAATGACAGCCGGCCAACAGCAGGTGGAGTCACTGGTTAATACAGGCTGGTACCGAATCCGACAGTGCTGCTGCTGCTATGGCTGCTGGGATTACTGGTGGAGGACGTGGTTTTTATGCTGCGGTATTTTCTCCGTACACAATAAATGCACACAGAGCTATGGGGACTGGATATTGCGGATGTGCTAGCGGCCATCTAGCAACCCATGTCCTCAGCTCTGTACACAAAATCCCGGTGACAGGTACCCTTTAAAAATGCGAAAAAAATAAATACTGGATCCGTTTTTCCGGCTGACACCAGAGAGACGGATCCGGTGTTTCAATGCATTTGTTAGACAGACCTGGATCCGTCTAGAAATGCTTTCCGTTTGCCCACGGATTTCCAAATCCGGCAGACAGTTCCGGGAGGAGGGAAGAATAGGGGAAAACTGGAGAAGCTTCACTAAACAGAAGTGTTGGGTCTAAGAACAAGCCACATTTATCAAACAATCTGTGACATTTGATAAATGTGGAATAAAGTACTCCAACACAGACTCAAGCAAAACTGACTTCAAATCTTCTCCTCATGATAAATTCCTCCCATAGTGTGCCATTGTAGTTTTTCAAAGTATATAGTTATTTAAAAAACAAACAAATAAACTGAAACTGGACAATTAAAAATAAAAAAATAGAAGACAAATATTTGAAATACATATTTTATTAATCTAAGGCTTAATTCACACGTCTGCAATCTACGTCGGCACCCGTTCTGCAAATTTGCAGAACGGGTGCGGACCCATTCATTTTGAATGGGGACGTGATGGATGCGGAGAGCACACACTGTGCTCTCCGCATCCGCATTTGCGGAGCGCACCGCCGATCTTCCGGACGGCGGCTCCGCAAAAAAATAGAGCATGTCCTATTCTTGCCCGCAATTGCGGACAAGTATAGGCATCTCTATAGGGCTGGTGGCAAGGTGTTTTGCGGATCCGCAAAACACTACGGACGTGTGAATAAGGCCTAAAACATAACATTTATTTAACCACAAATAATGGTTATCCCTATAAAATAAATAAAAAACTATGTTTTCAAGGGAGTATGTCAGCAGGATTGAAAATAGTACGCTAAACAGCATTGTAGGGCACTTCACACTCTTTCAAACAGTACCCTTTTATATCTGGTCAGATGCTCCCATATTGAGAAATTCTGACTTTTAGGGCTCATGCACATGCACTGGGTACCACAAATTGCTGTCCCCAATCCATAAAATCCTTCAGTACTTCTCCAATTTTGGAATTATCTGAAGAAATATCATTTCTTTCTTCGTGTCTGACACCTAGAAAATAGAGGAAAAATGTTAATCATCACATATCAAGATACTACCTTTTTAGATACCTTGACTGCATGCCCAGAGG
>JAKVIS010001280.1:0-36659 GCA_033119425.1 Bufotes viridis
AATGGCTGATAACAGGGGGCAATAGACTGTATTCTCCTGTCCTACAGTCATCCTCTCCCCTGAAATGGCTGATAACAGGGGGCAATAGACTGTATTCTCCTGTCCTACAGTCATCCTCTCCTCTGAAATGGCTGATAACAGGGGGCAATAGACTGTATTCTCCTGTCCTACAGTCATCCTCTCCCCTGAAATGGCTGATAACAGGGGACAATAGATTGTATTCTCCTGTCCTACAGTCATCCTCTCCCCTGAAATGGCTGATAACAGGGAGCAATAGACTGTATTCTCCTGTCCTACAGTCATCCTCTCTCCTGAAATGGCTGATAACAGGGAGCAATAGACTGTATTCTCCTGTCCTACAGTCATCCTCTCTCCTGAAATGGCTGATAACAGGGGCAATAGACTGTATTCTCCTGTCCTACAGTCATCCTCTCCCCTGAAATGGCTGATAACAGGGGGCAATAGACTGTATTCTCCTGTCCTACAGTCATCCTCTCCCCTGAAATGGCTGATAACAGGGGGCAATAGACTGTATTCTCCTGTCCTACAGTCATCCTCTCCCCTGAAATGGCTGATAACAGGGGGCAATAGACTGTATTCTCCTGTCCTACAGTCATCCTCTCCACTGAAATGGCTGATAACAGGGGGCAATAGACTGTATTCTCCTGTCCTACAGTCATCCTCTCCCCTGAAATTGCTGATAACAGGGGGCAATAGCACTATCTTCATACACCGCAGGGTTCTCTGTGCTGTGATCTTAGTTGTTATTTTTTCTCCTGCAGACTGAACAGAGACAGCTAGATGAGATCCGATTGCGTCCTGTCATCGCCAGCGCCAAGAACCGACTACCCATCAATGAGGGCATCCTAGAGATCAAATACAGGGATACCTGGGAACAGGTCTGTGATGTGGGTTGGACCCAGAAGAACAGTCACGTTGTCTGTGGAATGATGGGATTCCCATCTGACAAGAAGTACAACAAGAACTTCTACAAGTAAGAAAAATGGGGCACATTATGTCATCAGTATAAACATGAGATGAGATCACCTCCCAGATCTTCAGTATAGATAAGATCACCTCCCAGATATTCAGTATAGATGAGATCACCTCCCAGATCTTCAGTATAGATGAGATCACCTCCCAGATATTCAGTATAGATGAGATCACCTCGCAGATCTTCAGTATAGATGAGATTACCTCCTAGATCTTCAGTATAGATGAGATTACCTCCTAGATCTTCAGTATAGATGAGATCACCTCCCAGATCCTCAGTATAGACGAGATCACCTCCCAGATCTTCAGTATAGATGAGATCACCTCCCAGATCTTCAGTATAGATGAGATCACCTCCAAGATCTTCAGTATAGATGAGATCACCTCCTAGATCTTCAGTATAGATGAGATCACCTCCCAGATCTTCAGTATAGATGAGATCACCTCCCAGATCTTCAGTATAGATGAGATCACCTCCTAGATCTTCAGTATAGATGAGATCACCTCCCAGATCTTCAGTATAGATGAGATCACCTCCCAGATCTTCAGTATAGATGAGATCACCTCCCAGATCTTCAGTATAGATGAGATCACCTCCCAGATCTTCAGTATAGATGAGATCACCTCCCAGATCTTCAGTATAGATGAGATCACCTCCCAGATCTTCAGTATAGATGAGATCACCTCCAAGATCTTCAGTATAGATGAGATTACCTCCTAGATCTTCAGTATAGATGAGATCACCTCCTAGATCTTCAGTATAGATGAGATCACCTCCCAGATCTTCAGTATAGATGAGATCACCTCCCAGATCTTCAGTATAGATGAGATCACCTCCCAGATCTTCAGTATAGATGAGATCACCTCCCAGATCTTCAGTATAGATGAGATCACCTCCCAGATCTTCAGTATAGATGAGATCACCTCCCAGATCTTCAGTATAGATGAGATCACCTCCCAGATCTTCAGTATAGATGAGATTACCTCCTAGATCTTCAGTATAGATGAGATCACCTCCCAGATCTTCAGTATAGATGAGATCACCTCCCAGATCTTCAGTATAGATGAGATTACCTCCTAGATCTTCAGTATAGATGAGATCACCTCCTAGATCTTCAGTATAGATGAGATCACCTCCCAGATCTTCAGTATAGATTAGATCACCTCCCAGATCTTCAGTATAGATGAGATCACCTCCTAGATCTTCAGTATAGATGAGATCACCTCCCAGATCTTCAGTATAGATGAGATCACCTCCCAGATCTTCAGTATAGATGAGATTACCTCCTAGATCTTCAGTATAGATGAGATCACCTCCCAGATCTTCAGTATAGATGAGATCACCTCCCAGATCTTCAATATAGATGAGATCACCTCCTAGATCTTCAGTATAGATGAGATCACCTCCCAGATCTTCAGTATAGATGAGATCCCCTCCCAGATCTTCAGTATAGATGAGATCACCTCCTAGATCTTCAGTATAGATGAGATCACCTCCCAGATCTTCAGTATAGATGAGATCACCTCCCAGATCTTCAGTATAGATTAGATCACCTCCCAGATCTTCAGTATAGATGAGATCACCTCCCAGATCTTCAGTATAGATGAGATCACCTCCCAGATCTTCAGTATAGATGAGATCACCTCCCAGATCTTCAGTATAGATGAGATCACCTCCCAGATCTTCAGTATAGATGAGATCACCTCCCAGATCTTCAGTATAGATGAGATCACCTCCCAGATCTTCAGTATAGATGAGATCACCTCCCAGATCTTCAGTATAGATGAGATCACCTCCCAGATCTTCAGTATAGATGAGATCACCTCCCAGATCTTCAGTATAGATGAGATCACCTCCCAGATCTTCAGTATAGATGAGATCACCTCCCAGATCTTCAGTATAGATGAGAAGTATAATGCTGGCAGTGAGGATATCACCTCCATGGGGTCTAATGGGGTCTATTTATAGGCCTTTACAGGATGAATCTGCTGAAACCCTCCCGTACTCCCCCTCTTTAATGTCACGCGCCTTTACATTTCATTGCGGTTTCCGTTTCTGCCCGCAGCGCTGGCTGAGGTGCTGACGGCACACTGCTGTACAGTCCATGAGGTCAGACGCTGTTCACATCTGGTACACAGCATGGAGCTTTGTAATGAAGCCCTGTACATAAGTGCAGGGGCGTAGCTATAGGGGGTGCAGAGGTAGCAGTCGCTACCGGGCCCACAAGCCTGAGGGGGCCCAAAGAGCCTTGTGCCACATAAGAAGACACACAAATCACTAAGGGAAGGGGGCCCAAGCTGAACTCTTGCACCAGGGCCCATGAGCCTTTGGCTACGCCCCTGCATAGATGTTGTGATGCCTCTGGTGTCCACACTGTGTATTACACTCTCTCCTGCTCTGGCTGTACTGCCTGAACTGTGGGGAATCGGCCATGTGTCTCGTGTATCCTCCAGTGTCTGAAGGAGAAGAGGGATCATACGTGTTAGGTTTGGACATGGTTGGTTCTTTGTTACCATGAGAGATATCAGACTGTTAGAGGTGTCTTCAGGGTAAAATAGGAATCTGGAGAAGGACAGAGGAGTCTGGGGAAGGACGGAGGAGTCTGGGGAAGGACGGAGGAGTCTGGGGAAGGACGGAGGAGTCTGGGGAAGGACGGAGGAGTCTGGGGAAGGACGGAGGAGTCTGGGGAAGGACAGAGGAGTCTGGGGAAGGACAGAGGAGTCTGGAGAAGGACGGAATAGTCTGGAGAAGGTCAGAGAAGTCTGGGGAAGGACGGAGGAGTCTGGGGAAGGGCGGAGGAGTCTGGGGAAGGGCGGAGGAGTCTGGGGAAGGGCAGAGGAGTCTGGTGAAGGGCGGAGGAGTCTGGGGAAGGGCGGAGGAGTCTGGGGAAGGACGGAGGAGTCTGGGGAAGGAAGGAGGAGTCTGGGGAAGGACGGAGGAGTCTGGGGAAGGACAAAGGAGTCTGGGGAAGGACGGAGGAGTCTGGGGAAGGGCGGAGGAGTCTGGTGAAGGGCGGAGGAGTCTGGGGAAGGACAGAGGAGTCTGGGAAAGGACGGAGGAATCTGGGAAAGGACGGAGGAGTCTGGGGAAGGGCGGAGGAGTCTGGGGAAGGGCGGAGGAGTCTGGGGAAGGACAAAGGAGTCTGGAGAAGGACGGAGGAGTCTGGGGAAGGGCAGAGGAGTCTGGGGAAGGGCGGAGGAGTCTGGGGAAGGACAAAGGAGTCTGGAGAAGGACGGAGGAGTCTGGGGAAGGGCAGAGGAGTCTGGTGAAGGGCGGAAGAGTCTGGGGAAGAGCGGAGGAGTCTGGGGAAGGGCGGAGGAGTCTGGGAAAGGACGGAGGAGTCTGGGGAAGGGCGGAGGAGTCTGGGGTAGGGCGGAGGAGTCTGGAGAAGGACGGAGGAGTCTGGGGAAGGGCGGAGGAGTCTGGGGAAGGACAAAGGAGTCTGGAGAAGGACGGAGGAGTCTGGGGAAGGGCAGAGGAGTCTGGTGAAGGGCGGAAGAGTCTGGGGAAGAGCGGAGGAGTCTGGGGAAGGGCGGAGGAGTCTGGGGTAGGGCGGAGGAGTCTGGAGAAGGACGGAGGAGTCTGGAGAAGGACGGAGGAGTCTGGGGAAGGACGGAGGAGTCTGGGGAAGGGCGGAGGAGTCTGGGGAAGGACGGAGGAGTCTGGGGTAGGGCGGAGGAGTCTGGAGAAGGACGGAGGAGTCTGGAGAAGGACGGAGGAATCTGGGGAAGGGCGGAGGAGTCTGGGGAAGGGCGGAGGAGTCTGGGGAAGGGCGGAGGAGTCTGGGGAAGGACGGAGGAGTCTGGGGTAGGGCGGAGGAGTCTGGAGAAGGACGGAGGAGTCTG
Organism: Bufotes viridis; assembly: GCA_033119425.1. Taxonomy (NCBI): domain Eukaryota; kingdom Metazoa; phylum Chordata; class Amphibia; order Anura; family Bufonidae; genus Bufotes; species Bufotes viridis. The sequence continues at coordinate 4,840 of JAKVIS010001280.1, forward strand.
GAGAAGGACGGAGGAGTCTGGGGATGGGCGGAGGAGTCTGGGGAAGGGCGGAGGAGTCTGGGGAAGGGCGGAGGAGTCTGGGGAAGGGCGGAGGAGTCTGGGGAAGGACGGAGGAGTCTGGGGAAGGACGGAGGAGTCTGGGGAAGGACGGAGGAGTCTGGGAAAGGACAGAGGTTTGGAGTGGACAGATGTCGGTAGCTGCTTTTTCTCCTCTTTCATTTGTCCAGCAATGTGGTTGACTGTAGAGTCACAGGTGAGAATCCCCGCTGCCTCATGTAGTGATGTCACAGGAAGGGAGTCCTTCGGCCACACAAGGTATTTATTGTGCTGACCGCTTCAGCTGGACTTGGAATAGAAGGGTGTGCCCACTGGCTGCTTCCTCTGTCATATCTACAGGTGCTCTCAATACACCAGTCTACCCAATGAACATGGGTCAGTAGTAGTCTTCTTCTCGGCAGAGATTTATGTCAATGGCCCAGTGTCTGCCGCATCTCTGGTAGAGGCCATCCTGGTCAGTCAGGGTGTAGAGATAACAGGTGTCCTGTTCCATTTTGGCTACTTCTCTTTGACTCTTCACATTTCGTCTCACATTTTTTAGAGAAGTTAAAACGTCTTCAAACAAAAAGCGTTCCACCAAGGCAAAGCGTCGCCACAGAAGGTAACTTCAGGCAGTTTATTTCATGATGGCAAATAAACTCCCATGTGCTGTATTAACCACATCAGCTGCAGCACTGATGGCCCCCGGGGCCACTCTGACAGTAAGCCCTAACACCTAAGCCTAGCAATACTCCCTGAACGTACCCAGGGTAACAGCTCTGCTCAGCACTTGGGTAATATGGTGATGTCTGGAGGAACGTGCTGTAACCTGCGATCCCTGACCGCCACGCTGCATCCACCCATCCCTTCTGATAACATTCTGCGTTTACTAACCCAACCTTATCATACAGTCATCTTGATATTATCTTCCCTCAGACGTGTGAAGAAACAAGCCGCCTCTAAACGAATCTCCAAGGTGGTGGCTCCAAGCCCAAGGTACCCAGAGAGTTTATTCCTGTGATTCCTTCATTGTAAGGATCAGAGAATAAACTTCTGTCTGTACACATGATAAGAAGTCCATGATTACAGCCGCACCTCACCCGGGTGGCCTCTGCGGACCTCTTTATAGTTACCCCAAAGCTAGGCCTCATGAAGATCTAAACACGTAGGCTTCTCCACGATGATGGTCTTCTGGCACCAGCTCATGACTTAGATCAGCAGGCACTCGGATCAGTCATTAGTCCACGTGGCTAATACAGGTTGGACTGGAGACATAGCATGGGCAAATCCTGTAGAAGACCTCTTACTACCTGCACTCTACCACCTTATGTGCCATTAGTGCACTGTTTAGTCTCTCATTGTCAGGGGAATAGTGTCCAGCTTCTCGGGATTTAGCCCATCCAGGAATGTTCTCTATTCTCTGGTTACTGTGTGTTGTGTGGTTCCTTAAGGCAGTGTACACCAGTAGTGATCCAGTGGATCTCTGGTGATTTGCTGCATCAGTGGTCATCATTGGCTGCCTGGATCAGCTTACTCTACAGCAACGGTAATTAACCATGAATTTTCCATAACTTCTAGAAATGATGACCTGGTGAATTGTAGATAACCCGATCGATACAAGTCACATCTGAGGCCGACTATTTCCTCAGATAATAAGGTCTTTTCACGTGAGATGACATTAATGCTATCATTATATAATGATACACGGGTATTATAGAAATGTGCAGATTTATTGGTTACAAGGTTATAAACATAAATAAACACAATGATAAATGCCAATGAATATATACAACATTGATATAAAGCGATATAAGCTCAGTAATACATGTGAGTAGGAAGAATTTGTCTATTATTCGGTTAGGATAATAAAACAAGAAGTTGAGTTATATCCATCACTTCTGTCCAGAGGAAACCTCTCGATATCAGGACGGGCCTGTCTAATCCTAGACACCAATATGGAGTGGTGAATACATTCTGCCCCTTCTAACCAACTGCACCTCACATGGCTTCAGGAATGGGCGAATCCCTCCAAGGATATAACGTAGAAGAGATACCTGTCTCCTCCCGCCCCGTCCCGGACTATGCTCACATGGCTTCAGTAATGGACAAATCCCTCCAAGGATATAACGTAGAAGAGATACCTGTCTCCTCCCGCCCCGTCCCGGACTATGCTCACATGGCTTCAGTAATGGGCGAATCCCTCCAAGGATATAACATAGAAGAGATACCTGTCTCCTCCCGCCCCGTCCTATCCTCACATGACTTCAGGAATGGGCGAATCCCTCCAAGGATATAACGTAGAAGAGATACCTGTCTCCTCCTGCCCCGCCCCGGACTATGCTCACATGGCTTCAGGAGTGGGCGAATCCCTCCAAGAATATAACATAGAAGAGATACCTGTCTCCTCCCGCCCCGTCCTATCCTCACATGACTTCAGGAATGGGCGAATCCCTCCAAGGATATAACGTAGAAGAGATACCTGTCTCCTCCCGCCCCGGACTATGCTCACATGGCTTCAGGAATGGGCGAATCCCTCCAAGGATATAACGTAGAAGAGATACCTGTCTCCTCCCGCCCCGGACTATGCTCACATGGCTTCAGGAATGGGCGAATCCCTCCAAGGATATAACGTAGAAGAGATACCTGTCTCCTCCCGCCTCGTCCCGGACTATGCTCACATGGCTTCACGAATGGGCGAATCCCTCCAAGGATATAACATAGAAGAGATACCTGTCTCCTCCTGCCCCGTCCCGGACTATCGTCACATGGCTTCAGGAATGGGCGAATCCCTCCAAGGATATAACACAGAAGAGATACCTGTCTCCTCCCGCCCCGTCCCGGACTATGCTCACATGGCTTCAGGAATGGGCGAATCCCTCCAAGGATATAACGTAGAAGAGATACCTGTCTCCTCCCGCCCTGTCCCGGACTATGCTCACATGTATGACTTGGGAAGACTATTAAGACACACAACATAATGGGAAGAACTTGGAACAAGTCTTTCCAGGGAATTTATCACCCAGCTTGGTGAAGAATGCTACTATCTATATATATATATATATATATATATACAATCATCTAATACTCTGATAGATTAGGAGTCTGGATTCTTCTGCAGGTAGAATGAAGCCTCACAATATCCTAAGACTACATCTCAGTATGGAGATGACCAATTATTAATGTGTTTATGTATTCACCGATCTGGATGATATGACGTCACCCTCATTATCCAATTAGTCTTAATAACATGAAAGATCATTCTTTATGTCTCTTACCAAGTCCTAGCAGGAATCGCACTTCTGCTCCTAGGAAAGCTGGGTGGTCCATCATCGCATGTCTCACCATGACTCTCATATTGATAGACCCCTCTCTCTTTGGTGTTGGATGTTGGGTCCCCCTTTTGAGTCCTCTTCTTGTTCTGGCTATGATGATGATCTATCCTGCTGTGTCCCTATAATTATTTCCCCCCTTATCTCATGTCACATCCTCCCGGATTAAAATCTTCCAATCAACTGAGGTGGGTGTAACGTATGTTAATGACGCTATGAGATCATATTTACCCACAATGCAATTGTGGAGAATGGTGTCATGATATCCATCTGTCTCCAGATGGAACCATTGTGCAAGCTGTTAGCACCATACCATACAGAGTTAACTATGGTACTCTTGTATTATATACATCTGACCTTTGTAGCCTTAAATCAAAGATAAGGGATTAGTTTAGACACTATAGAACAACGAAAGACAGACCTCTAGGCGTCTCTGAATGTTTCTCACACTATTGATCTATGGACCCTAATGATATGAATAGGCCTTGTTTTCTCACAGAGAGATCAGTGCCACCTCTGTCATACCAGCATGTAATTAATTGTTACAAAAACACACATCTTTACAGACACTTAAAGGCAATGAATATCCATCTCGACTAGAATAATTGGATATCAATGTACATACCTATGAAAAGGTATAATGTAGATAACTGACACCCAATCTATGTGTTCATATAGTGCTATCATAGCCCACGGTGCTGTCATCACTCCCCGCCTCCAATGGGGCCCGTTATATAACCTCCCAGTTTCAAACATCAGTCAGTATTTTTTGGAAGGTGAGAGAAAACTGGAGGACTTACAGACTCCATGCAGATCTGTGGTCAGAATCCAGGGTCAACCGCTCTTCAGATGCCACCTAGTGTGATCACTTCCCTGAGTCTGGACCTAGCACTTCTTCAGCTGGACACATTTTTGCTAAGAAACCTCAGAGCAGATATCTCAGCCGTCCATGTACTTGTAGCTGATCATCATCAGTGCCCTATTCCCGTCTCCTCTGAACAGGACATTGCTCCCTGTAGTACAGAATCTGCGGGTAACACTTGAATGTTCCTGTACTTAAGGGCGCTGTCTGGAAGGAGCAGGTCATATGAGCTCCAAGGCGATCAATGTTAAGATGACCAGACCTCCCATAGACGGAAATCTCCATATCTCCGTCTTATACACTTTGTGTTTTGCCCCCTTCCAGCTATCTACTGTCTTGGCTCATTTGTCACACTGAATAGTTTCTTAAATTATTATACGAAGGAGAACTGATGGGAGGTTTCCTGCATGGTCCGGTCATCCCTATTGCGGTCAGGTCCGGACTCCTCCTTGTGTTTGGATTCATTGTCTTACTGCAGAACCCCAGAATATTTGTTCTCCCTAAGAGAGGCTCCGGGAACCTCCAGGGTTATTACAGACTGAGTCATAATGGTCCTCTTAAATGTTCCATCAGCCAGGTCAATGAAGTCAGATCAATGTAGGGGTACTACTTTCTCACACAGATGATAATTAGATAACTCTGTCTTGTAAAACCTCATTCAGTGTGACAAATCTCCAATAATTGGGCCGTCAGGACTGTGTGTGAAAGCGTCAGGACTGAAGACATACATCTGCTCATCCCTAGCTCCAGCCTCGGATTACATCTGGGCTGTGGTGGTCCTGCTGGAGTTCCTCTTTGCATGTTGGGTGTGGTGATGATATGAAGGCCATGTGTGATGTGTAGGAGGCTGGGGTCAGTAATCGTTATTAATAACCTCTACATAGACAGATCTCTCTCCACCTCACTCTGGAGAACCTCTGCTAACCAGTCTCCATCTCACTATGGACAGTGTTGTCATCTTACCTGCTCTTCTAGTGGAATCAGCTCTCACAAGGAAAGGCTTAGTAAAATTGGTATTTCTCACATAGGACCTTTATAAATGTCAGTTTCAACTCATTGTGTGTACAACGATATAAAGGTGAATGTCCTCACAGCACTGGCCGAACATTAGGAGACCTACTGTCTAGAGGAAAGATAATCTTCAGCCTTCTAAGCCTACTTCTCCATTCTCCACCCATCCATTGCAGGGTTAGAATCTATTGCCCATACTGGCTGAGATTCTTAGATGAGGGTCCAATGCCCATACTGGCTGATCTTCTCAGATGAGGGTCCAAAGCCCATACTGTCTGAGCTTCTCAGATGAGGGTCCAAAGCCCATACTGTCTGAGCTTCTCAGATGAGGGTCCAAAGCCCATACTGGCTGAGATTCTCAGATGAGGGTCCAAAGCCCATACTGGCTGAGCTTCTTAGATGAGGGTCCAAAGCCCATACTGGCTGAGATTCTCAGATGAGGGTCCAATGCCCATACTGTCTGAGCTTCTTAGATGAGGGTCCAATGCCCATACTGGCAGAGCTTCTCAGATGAGGGTCCAAAGCCCATACTGGCTGAGATTCTCAGATGAGGGTCCAAAGCCCATACTGGCTGAGCTTCTCAGATGAGGGTCCAATGCCCATACTGTCTGAGCTTCTTAGATGAGGGTCCAATGCCCATACTGGCCGAGCTTCTTAGATGAGGGTCCAATGCCCATACTGGCTGAGCTTCTTAGATGAGGGTCCAAAGCCCATACTGGCTGAGCTTCTCAGATGAGGGTCCAATGCCCATACTGGCTGAGCTTCTCAGATGAGGGTCCAATGCCCATACTGGCTGAGCTTCTCAGATGAGGGTCCAATGCCCATACTGGCTGAGCTTCTTAGATGAGGGTCCAAAGCCCATACTGGCTGAGCTTCTTAGATGAGGGTCCAATGCCCATACTGGCTGAGCTTCTTAGATGAGGGTCCAATGCCCATACTGGCTGAGCTTCTCAGATGAGGTCCAATGCCCATACTGGCTGAGCTTCTCAGATGAGGGTCCAATGCCCATACTGGCTGAGCTTCTCAGATGAGGGTCCAATGCCCATACTGGCTGAGCTTCTTAGATGAGGGTCCAATGCCCATACTGGCTGAGCTTCTTAGATGAGGGTCCAATGCCCATACTGGCTGAGCTTCTCAGATGAGGGTCCAATGCCCATACTGGCTGAGATTCTCAGATGAGGGTCAAATGCCCACACTGGCTGAGCTTCTCAGATGAGGGTCCAATGCCCATACTGGATGAGCTTCTCAGATGAGGGTCCAATGCCCATACTGGCTGAGCTTCTCAGATGAGGGTCCAATGCCCATACTGGCTGAGCTTCTTAGATGAGGGTCCAAAGCCCATACTGGCTGAGCTTCTTAGATGAGGGTCCAAAGCCCATACTGGCTGAGCTTCTTAGATGAGGGTCCAATGCCCATACTGGCTGAGCTTCTCAGATGAGGGTCCAATGCCCATACTGGCTGAGCTTCTCAGATGAGGGTCCAATGCCCATACTGGCTGAGCTTCTCAGATGAGGGTCCAATGCCCATACTGGCTGAGCTTCTTAGATGAGGGTCCAATGCCCATACTGGCTGAGCTTCTCAGATGAGGGTCCAATGCCCATACTGGCTGAGCTTCTTAGATGAGGGTCCAATGCCCATACTGGCTGAGCTTCTCAGATGAGGGTCCAATGCCCATACTGGCTGATCTTCTTAGTTGAGGGTTCATTGTCCACACTGGTTGAGCCTCTCAGATGAGGGTCCAATGCCCATACTGGCTGAGCTTCTCAGATGAGGGTCCAATGCCCATACTGGCTGATCTTCTTAGTTGAGGGTTCATTGTCCACACTGGTTGAGCCTCTCAGATGAGGGTCCAATGATCACATTGCCTCAGCTTCTCAGATGGGGGTCCAATGCCCTCATTGGCTCAGCTTGTCAGATGGGGGTTCTTTGTCTTTGGGTTGTTGATTTGTTTCCCTATGACTTCATCTCTCATGCACAGGCTCTATCTGGACAGACAGAAGCCATCTTTTCGCTTGCACTCGGTGAAGTGCTCCGGCACAGAGGTTCACTTGTCTCTGTGTCCTCTTGAGTTCTACAAAGTGAACAGCTCCGCTGCCTGCCAAGATGGGGGCCCAGTGGTTGTAAGTTGCACTCTTGGGCCTTTATTTGCAGCTCAAAATGCAGCTCAGACAGCACCAAAGAAGAAGAAAGTGGTACAACAGCCGCAACGAGAGGTCAGTAAGTGAAAAGCATCCCTGGGCTCTGCCGCATCTTGTAGCTTCATCATTGTCTTCTGCTCTATCCTATAGGAGACCATCCGACTGAAAGGAGGTTCTCGCCCCGGTGAGGGTCGTATTGAAGTGTTAAAGAATGGGCAGTGGGGCACTGTGTGCGATGACCGCTGGGATCTGCAAGCAGCCAGTGTGGTCTGTAGAGAGCTGGGCTTTGGAAGTGCCAAAGAAGCCTTAACTGGTGCCCGCATGGGTCAAGGTGAGTGGTCACCAGATATCTGAACAGGAAACGGTGGTGTGCCTCCATTACTAAGCTGGAAATCCTGGAAGCAACATCAAACTGTGTAGATTGGGACACAGTGTGACAGATTAGTGGACACCAACACGAGGCTGCTAGGGCATGATGGGAGTTTCCAAAAAGCTGGAGGTTAAAGGGTTTTTCCAGGATTTTAATATTGATGAGGAGAGAGTCTGACACCTGGCACCCCCGCGGATCAGCTGTGCGAGCGCTGCCCTCCCGTCATTGTTTACTTGCTTGCCATCGCAGCGATGATCAGGTGTGATTACAAAAAGCTGTCCAATTCACGTCTACGGACGGCTCTGTAGTGGTCACGTCTACGGACGGCTCTGTAGTGGTCACGTCTACGGACAGCTCTGTAGTGGCCACGTCGGCGGACGGCTCTGTAGTGGTCACGTCTGCGGACGGCTCTGTAGTGGTCATGTCTAAGGAAGGCTCTATAGTGGTCACGTCGACGGACGGCTCTGTAGTGGTCATGTCGACGGACGGCTCTGTAGTGCTCACGTCTACGGACGGCTCTGTAGGGCTCACATCTGCGGACGGCTCTGTAGTGGTCACGTCGAGGGACGGCTCTGTAGTGGTCATGTCTATGGACGGCTCTGTAGTGCTCACGTCTACGGACAGCTCTGTAGTGGTCACATCTGCAGACGGCTCGGTAGTGGTCACGTCTACGGACGGCTCTGTAGTGGTCACGTCTACGGACGGCTCTGTAGTGGTCATGTCTATGGACGGCTCTCTAGTGGTCACGTCTACGGACGGCTCTGTAGTGGTCACGTCTACGGATGGCTCTGTAGTGGTCACGTCTGCGGATGGCTCTGTAGTGGTCACGTCTACGGACGGCTCTGTAGTGGTCACGTCTGCGGATGGCTCTGTAGTGGTCACGTCTGCGGACGGCTCTGTAGTGGTCACGTCTATGGACGGCTCTCTAGTGGTCACGTCTGCGGATGGCTCTGTAGTGGTCACGTCTACGGACGGCTCTGTAGTGGTCACGTCTGCGGACGGCTCTGTAGCGGAAAGGAGCCGTCCCATAGAAGTGAATGTGACAGCTTGTTATTTCACCGCTCACCGCTGCGATGTCAATGGCAAGCAAGTAAACAATGAAGGGAGGGCTGCGCTCACACAGCTGATCGGCGGGGGGTCCAGGGGATCCCATATTGATGAAGGGAGGGCTGCAGCCTTTATGGACATGCCCCAACATGGACATCATACTGTCTTTACACTGATGTTGATTGATGAGAGGACTCTATACCCACGAACTACTGAGATAAGGACATTCCCAGGATCTCCATCTTGGGATGGAGTTTGAGATCCCTGCAGGCTTCCAGGGGGAGAAGTATGGTGCCAGATAAGAAAGAAGACCCTAAAGAGCCCGATCAGATGCGGCTGAAAGAGGACAGATATTAACGTGAGGCGAGGAACAAGCTACATCTGGAAGTCATCACGGTTGGCCGGTGGCCTGTGAGTCTGAGCCCAGACTGTAAACAGCTGCACATAATGGAAGTGAGGTCACTGCATCACTCTGTCCAGGAAAATGAGTCTCCTGAAGTATTGTGGGTAATGATCTCTACGGGCTGGGGCCCGCGTCCTGAACAGATGGAGGCTGAAGAGGCTAGAACCAGTAGTAACGACAGATCTAAGCATTGGAGGAACGTGTCCTACCGCCATCTACAGTCAGCAGAGCAGCATCACCTTACCTGACGAATGTCAAAGTGATGGAGCGAGACCACTACTGACAGCGCGGGACCATCTATGTCATAGGTAGATGCCTCCGGACAGTGATAAGGACTGACCCCTGCACTGAGGCTATGGGGGGGCTGACTGCTGGTATAGTACTGCCAAAATGTGTTTTCTATCAGTATTAAAGTTAAAAAATACCCCGTCTATGGAAGCGCCCCTTTAATGGCGGTTGTTCCTCTTGGACAGGTATGGGCTCCATTCACATGAATGAGGTGAAGTGCACCGGGCACGAGCAGTCCATCTTGAACTGTCAGTACAAGAACATCACAGAAGAGGACTGCAAGCACAGCGAGGACGCCGCCGTCAGGTGCAATATCCCATACATGGGCTACGAGAAGACGGTCAGTATGCCACCTCTGCCCACTGCCAGGCCATGTAGTGGCGGGATAAGGGGTGTGTGGAGCACAACATGACGGGTGGATGAGATGAACGCTGTTGTGGTGGTGGCCTCTGTGTCCTGCAGACCGTTCAGTGCACACGCGGGGCAAATACTACTGTATGAATGAGACAACTTGTGGAATCATTGCGGGGATCTGCAATCACTGGGCCATCCTCGTGACCTTAGCCCTCCACATACTGTCCACATGGCTGCAGTCCTTAACTGACCTTTATATAGTCCCTGTGATCCTAGATATTCCCTGAGCTTCATACAGCCCGTGTGATCCCACATATTCCCTGAGCTTCATACAGCCCGTGTGATCCTAGATATTCCCTGAGCTTCATACAGCCCGTGTGATCCTAGATATCTCCTGAGCTTCATACAGTCCGTGTGATCCTAGATATTCCCTGAGCTTCATACAGCCCGTGTGATCCCACATATTCCCTGAGCTTCATACAGCCTGTGTGATCCCACATATTCCCTGAGCTTCATACAGCCCGTGTGATCCCACATATTCCCTGAGCTTCATACAGCCTGTGTGATCCCACATATTCCCTGAGCTTCATACAGCCCGTGTGATCCCACATATCCCCTGAGCTTCATACAGCCCGTGTGATCCCACATATTCCCTGAGCTTCATATCGCCCGTGTGATCCTAGATATTCCCTGAGCTTCATACAGACCGTGTGATCCTAGATATTCCCTGAGCTTCATACAGCCCGTGTGATCCCACATATTCCCTGAGCTTCATACAGCCCGTGTGATCCCACATATTCCCTGAGCTTTATACAGCCCGTGTGATCCCACATATCCCCTGAGCTTCATACAGCCCGTGTGATCCCACATATTCCCTGAGCTTCATACAGCCCGTGTGATCCCACATATTCCCTGAGCTTCATACAGCCCATGTGATCCCACATATTCCCTGAGCTTCATACAGCCCGTGTGATCCCACATATTCCCTGAGCTTCATACAGCCCGTGTGATCCCACATATTCCCTGAGCTTCATACAGCCCGTGTGATCCCACATATTCCCTGAGCTTTATACAGCCCGTGTGATCCCACATATTCCCTGAGCTTCATATCGCCCGTGTGATCCCAGATATTCCCTGAGCTTCATACAGCCCGTGTGATCCCACATATTCCCTGAGCTTCATACAGCCCGTGTGATCCCACATATTCCCGGAGCTTCATACAGCCCGTGTGATCCCACATATTCCCTGAGCTTTATACAGCCCGTGTGATCCCACATATTCCCTGAGCTTTATACAGCCCGTGTGATCCCAGATATTCCCTGAGCTTCATACAGCCCGTGTGATCCCATATTCCCTGAGCTTCATACAGCCCGTGTGATCCTAGATATCCCCTGAGCTTCATACAGCCCGTGTAATCCCACATATTCCCTGAGCTTCATACAGCCCGTGTGATCCCACATATTCCCTGAGCTTCATACAGCCCGTGTGATCCCACATATTCCCTGAGCTTCATACAGCCCGTGTGATCCCACATATTCCCTGAGCTTCATACAGCCCGTGTGATCCCACATATTCCCTGAGCTTCATACAGCCCGTGTGATCCCACATATTCCCTGAGCTTCATACAGCCCGTGTGATCCCACATATTCCCTGAGCTTCATACAGCCCGTGTGATCCCACATATTCCCTGAGCTTCATACAGCCCGTGTGATCCCACATATTCCCTGAGCTTCATACAGCCCGTGTGATCCCACATATTCCCTGAGCTTCATACAGCCCGTGTGATCCCACATATTCCCTGAGCTTCATACAGCCCGTGTGATCCCACATATTCCCTGAGCTTCATACAGCCCGTGTGATCCCACATATTCCCTGAGCTTCATACAGCCCGTGTGATCCCACATATTCCCTGAGCTTCATACAGCCCGTGTGATCCCACATATTCCCTGAGCTTCATACAGCCCGTGTGATCCCACATATTCCTGAGCTTCATACAGCCCGTGTGATCCCACATATTCCCTGAGCTTCATACAGCCCGTGTGATCCCACATATTCCCTGAGCTTCATACAGCCCGTGTGATCCCACATATTCCCTGAGCTTCATACAGCCCGTGTGATCCCACATATTCCCTGAGCTTCATACAGCCCGTGTGATCCCACATATTCCCTGAGCTTCATACAGCCCGTGTGATCCCACATATTCCCTGAGCTTCATACAGCCCGTGTGATCCCAGATATTCCCTGAGCTTCATACAGCCCGTGTGATCCCACATATTCCCTGAGCTTCATACAGCCCGTGTGATCCCACATATTCCCTGAGCTTCATACAGCCCGTGTGATCCCACATATTCCCTGAGCTTCATACAGCCCGTGTGATCCCACATATTCCCTGAGCTTCATACAGCCCGTGTGATCCCACATATTCCCTGAGCTTCATACAGCCCGTGTGATCCCACATATTCCCTGAGCTTCATACAGCCCGTGTGATCCCAGATATTCCCTGAGCTTCATACAGCCCGTGTGATCCCACATATTCCCTGAGCTTCATACAGCCCGTGTGATCCCAGATATTCCCTGAGCTTCATACAGCCCGTGTGATCCCACATATTCCCTGAGCTTCATACAGCCCGTGTGATCCCACATATTCCCTGAGCTTCATACAGCCCGTGTGATCCCACATATTCCCTGAGCTTCATACAGCCCGTGTGATCCCACATATTCCCTGAGCTTCATACAGCCCGTGTGATCCCACATATTCCCTGAGCTTCATACAGCCCGTGTGATCCCACATATTCCTGAGCTTCATACAGCCCGTGTGATCCCACATATTCCCTGAGCTTCATACAGCCCGTGTGATCCCAGATATTCCCTGAGCTTCATACAGCCCGTGTGATCCCACATATTCCCTGAGCTTCATACAGCCCGTGTGATCCCACATATTCCCTGAGCTTCATACAGCCCGTGTGATCCCACATATTCCCTGAGCTTCATACAGCCCGTGTGATCCCACATATTCCCTGAGCTTCATACAGCCCGTGTGATCCTACATATTCCCTGAGCTTCATACAGCCCGTGTGATCCCACATATTCCCTGAGCTTCATACAGCCCGTGTGATCCCACATATTCCCTGAGCTTCATACAGCCCGTGTGATCCCACATATTCCCTGAGCTTCATACAGCCCGTGTGATCCTACATATTCCCTGAGCTTCATACAGCCCGTGTGATCCCACATATTCCCTGAGCTTCATACAGCCCGTGTGATCCCACATATTCCCTGAGCTTCATACAGCCCGTGTGATCCCACATATTCCCTGAGCTTCATACAGCCCGTGTGATCCCACATATTCCCTGAGCTTCATACAGCCCGTGTGATCCCACATATTCCCTGAGCTTCATACAGCCCGTGTGATCCCACATATTCCCTGAGCTTCATACAGCCCGTGTGATCCCACATATTCCCTGAGCTTCATACAGCCCGTGTGATCCCACATATTCCCTGAGCTTCATACAGCCCGTGTGATCCCACATATCCCCTGAGCTTCATACAGCCCGTGTGATCCCAGATATTCCCGGAGCTTCATACAGCCCGTGTGATCCCACATATTCCCTGAGCTTCATACAGCCCATGTTATAACTATGTGATGTAGAATACTTCCAGCTGTATTGACTGAGTATTGAAAGCTTTATTGGCTGAACAGCAGAAATCATACTGCAAGCCTCCTGAAGAACGGACACGTCAATTACGTGACCTCCCTGACATGTGACCCGGGTGCGACTGCCAGGGGTCTATCTATTCCACACACTCAGTCTCGCATGCCCCTACACACAGGCCACCGATTGAACATAGATCACACCCCGACACGCTGCCATCTATGACATTTAAAGTCGCATACAAATTAATCAGGGGCTCATAGAAAACCCCACACTGATAGCAAATACATGGCAACGCTAACCGCACACGTATAATGGAGGTCACTGGGCTCATCAGGCCACAAGGTGAAACCATTAAAGATGTGCAGGACTCACAGAAATACCAGACGTACATAGACGAGCAGAGACAGTTAGAAAGGCTCGATACTTAGCGAAGGGCTTAATAAGAGTCCGTTCTGCTCTCATGGAACACAACCCAATGTCATTCCGATCCCCAGATTGTGTCAGAGAGATTCAACATCCCTCGTCTTTATCCCCATTCGGCAGAGGGTGGACCCCGCGTCTCCTGGGAAGGCCCTCATTACCTGTGCAGGCTCCTCTCACTCAGCTGGCAGACATGACATATCCATAAAATGGATATCCGGGCCCCGACATGTTTTAATAACACATCATGCCGATCGTTCTAATACTTAATATGACTGGTGTAGGGTCCCAGAAGGTGAGATGCTCCCTGCGATGCCCACATTACACAGAGCGCGGTTATTACAGCAATTAACATGTGCGTTATAGATGTATTCCCGCTGCTTTATCAGGGGTCTGTGTAAATTTCTCCTGGATGTTAGTTTCTTCACAGTCTCCCCACATGTACGAGGTGTCCAAGTCTAAGCATTTAGACCCGCCTGAAGAAGGAGCCCGCTGCTGTCAGGCTTGTAGAATGAATTCGGCTCCCATAATACTGCTGGATTTGTTATCACAGAGGTTTCCGCACTATGCAATTTATCTACATTGTTGTAGATCATATAAACCCTGGAGCTTTGGTTACACAACACATAGATGCACTGGGCGCACCCCATCCCCACAATGCTGTGTACCCCGCGCCTGTGGCGGCATCTGAGACCTGGATGTCAGAAAATATGAACTCGCTTCACATGACAGATTCCATTACTGATGAGGAGACGATGGACGGCTGTCCGCTCACTATCCTGACCGTTGACGTCAGCCTCGGCGGTCTCCAGATTGCTCGCTTATTCCTCAGCTTCCTCTCATTTTCTCCTCCTGGCCTCTGGTCGTGCTGCTGCTGCCAGTTTTCAGCCCCAGGAATTTGCTGGTACATATAATCGGCACAGCATTTAGTAATCCATCCACCTCATACAGGACGCTCAGACAGAAGCTTCTTGATTTACGTGCCAGCTCCTCCATACACGGACTTAGCATTTGTATTTACTTTGGATGGGAAGAGCTGGAAATTATAGAACAAGCCGCTGTCATCCCAGAACTTCCTGAATGGAAACCACCCCCCTTCTCCAGGTTACATGTAGCAGCAGCAATGAAAGCTCTGCACTGAGAATAACACCCCACAATCTGGAAGAACCACCCCAAGAGAGTGATGTATCTCCACCGACGAGTACAGTGATGGCAGAACAAGACTCCATCCAGAATAAAGCAGTCATCCTCCAGCAGACTTCATCCCTGTGCTCCACCGACGAGTAAACTGATGGCAGAACAAGACTTCATCCAGAATAAAGCAGTCATCCTCCAGCAGACTTCATACCTGTGCTCCACCGACGAGTAAACTGATGGCAGAACAAAACTCCATCCAGAATAAAGCAGTCATCCTCCAGCAGACTTCATCCCTGTGCTCCACCAAGTGGCACGGTGACGTAGTGTGGAGGTGGCAGCAGCATGAGGAGGCCACAGAGTGGCACAATGATAGTGTGGAGGTTGCGGCAGTAGCAGCATCCGGTGGAGGCCACAGAGTGGAATAATGACAATGTAGAGGCAGCATCAGGAGACCACAAAGTGGCAAGGTGACATAGTGTGGAGGTGGCAGCAGCATGAGGAGGCCACAGATTGGCGCAATGACAGTGTTGAGGTGGCAGCAGCAGCATCAAGAGGCCACAGAGTGGCACAACGTCAGTGTGGAGGTGGCAGCAGCATCAGCAGACCACAAAGTGGCAAGGTGACATAGTGTGGAGGTGGCAGCAGCATCAAGAGGCCACAGAGTGGCACAACGACAGTGTGGAGGTGGCAGCAGCATCAGCAGACCACAAAGTGGCAAGGTGACATAGTGTGGAGGTGGCAGCAGCATGAGAAGGCCACAGAGTGGCACAATGAAAGTGTGAAGGTGGCGGAAGCATCAGGGGGCCACAGAGTAGGAAGGTGACATAGTGTGGAGATGGCAGCAGCATGAGGAGACCACAGAGTGGCAGGGTGACATAGTGGGGAGGTGGTACACAAGAGTAGCTGTAAACTCAATTTTTCTGTTTATGGCCTATTTATTAAAAGTTAACTTTTATCAGATTATTTAAAACGGGAAAAACAAACTCCCTACAAAAAAGTTGATTCCGATAAAAGAAAAGGGCTGGTAATGGTGTGCTATATGGTTGTCTATTCATTTATTAAACCATTTCAGCTAGGTGCCTTCAAAATATATTAGGTTTTCACCTTATCACAAGGAAATTGATCCAAAAGGAGATGTGTTAATTTCACACTATCTCCTTATATAGGGGCTGAGATAATATAAATTTATTTATAAATTTATTTATAGCCATGGCTGTGGAACATGAGTGCAGAGGGCCCCCGGTCAGACCTGCGAGGGGGTGGACGATGGCGCAGATAGGCAGCAGCCAACTGACTACATAGGATGTCTCTATAGTAGTTCAGTTTGTCCTCCCTCTCATTGGGTGTAAAAAAAGCCCCCATTTTGGACCAGTAGCGAGGGTCCAACAAGGTGGAGAGCCAGAAGTCATCCCTCTGCCGAATGGTGACAATTCGGCTGTCACTATGCAAGCAAGTGAGCATGCAGCGGGCCCATTTGCGCAAATGACTCAGAGGGGTTTTCTGCCTCCATCTCCACTGCATACTGCCATGGTGTGTCTGGGTCCTCTGCCCCGTCTTCCTCATCTCCCTGTAGCTCCTCTGCTCCTCCTCTCCTGTCACCTGTGTGTGTTTTTGGCACCGCACATGACACGTGCAGCGTGCTGAGAAGCGCTGCACGCTGACCAGATCTTCCTGTCATCTGGATCCCTCCAGCCAGGATCACCACAACATCTACAGGAGACATCTCTACAAAGTGCACGATATTAAGGATACAGACTTGATAAAGGGGTCTTTGGTGCCCCGAAACGCGTCGTCTATGCAATAAAGACATTGTTGTATCCATACCGTGGTCGCGTCCTTGCGCCTAGTGTCTATCTGCTCGTCACACAATCAACAAGTGGTAGACAAGCTGTTCCCTTACACCTGTGTGGAAAAACCACCTATTTCGCTACACATTGCTTGTGCTCTAATGTCCTCCTCCTCCAGTTCAGCCCCCACAGGGCTCATGTGGCTGTGAGATCTAGGCACCATGTCTCCAGTCCCCTGACCAGCCAGATTTACCAGCATCTGTTCTGACAAATAATGTGGCCTGCTCAAAGGGCCTGAGCAAACAGCAGTTGTCACGGCTGACATCGAGGTTACACAGGGGAGTACTCCTGTCCGCATGGATCATCAAGAAATCATTTATGGCTTTTCTCTGTTCGTATAGTCCGTCCAACATATGGAGGGTGGAATTCCAAAAGGTGGAAACGTGGCATATCAGCCTATGTTGTGGGATGCCATTCTGCCGCTGCAGCTCAAGGAGGGTGTGCTTTGCGGTGTACGAGTGGCTGAAGTGCATGGAAAGTTTCCTGGCCATTTTTAGGATGTCTTGCAGATGGGTGGAAGACTTCAGGAACCGCTTGACAACCAGATTGAACATGTGTGCCATGCAGGGCGGATGGCTCAGCCCTCCTTGACGCAGCGCCGACACCATGTTCTTCTCATTGTCGGTCACCATGGTTCCGATTTTGAGTTGTCGCGGAGAAAGCCAGGATTCGATTTCTTGATGAAGGACATGGAGCAGTTCCGCCCCTATGTGACTTTGTTCGCCCAAGCAAACCAGGTGCAGAACAGCATGACACCGCCAAGCCCTGCACATGTGGTATGCTGGAGGGACACTGTGAATTATCCCTGCAGTGGAGGCTGAGGACACAGTGGAGGATGAGGATGCAGAGGCGGACATTGTAGTAGGACCAATGGCGTGAAAACGTCGACGTGGAAGCGCCATCACCTGGCCAAGTTGCTGGTGTGGCTGTGCAGGAACCACATTCACCCAGTGGGCCGTAAAGAACATATATTGTCCCTGACTGTAGTTACAGCTCTACAAGTCAGAGCTGCCGTGCACTTTAGCAGACACCGATAGGCTCAAGGACTGGCCCCCCTTCTGTTCTACATACGTGTGCAGGGCCGGTACAGCCTTTTTGGCAAAGAAATCACCTTCACCTTCTGCCCACATATTCTTCATATGGCCATGTTCACCTCCTCTGGCGGCTTAACAAAAAACTGCCACACCACCAAGTAGGTGATTTTACCCCCAACACTACACACCGACTGACTGCTACCGCCGCTGCCTCTGTGAAACCGTGCACTGCTACTTCCCGGGCAGGTAGGCTCCTGCAAAGCGGGTGGTCTACCCCGGGCACGTTTGGCTCCCAACCTCCTACTGCTGATTCTCGGCCACGCTAGTGACTTGCTGGCTCACGGGCAAGCTGCCACCCTCTTCTTCTGATGATAATGAAGCCCCTTTATCACCCGGCTCCCAACACGCAGTGTTCTGCATTGTGCCCACTATATTTTATGAAGCAGCACCCAGGCATGTTATGGTAGTATTCTATTTGCTCATTTGAACCAGTTTGGTACATTTTTGCACACTAACAACCAATCTGGTCACCCGGTCCTGCTGTTCCCTATTAGTGATCTGTCTATGTGGTCTCCTGTAAATAGTAGATATATCATGAGGAACAGTATGGCCTCGGTAGGAAAAAAGTGACCCCAGAAGTCTTCAGACGTATCCTAAACTGATCTGTGTTATAATGATATCAAAGATAGGATCCTTATTCCCCTCAGATCCGCCTGGCAGGGGGTCGGACCCAGCAAGAGGGGCGGGTGGAGGTTTTGTGGGGCCCACGTGGAGAAGAGCGCTGGGGATTTGTCTGTGGAGAAGGCTGGGGAACCAAAGAGGCTGCAGTTGTCTGCCAACAGTTGGGTCTAGGATTTGTCAGCAGTGCCCTTCAGGTATGTATGAGGTCCTGTGGTGTATAGGTCGATGGCTAGGGCCATACAAAGGAGGGTATAGTAGTCCTACAGATGCTGGATCAGTCATGCTAGGTGAGGTCCGACCATTGTGCTATTACTAACCTCAGCCATACACATAAGAAGCCTCAGTAGTCCTATCCCCCCTGTTCCATCCACATACTTTTACTGGGGTCAGGAGGAGATATCTAGGGAGTGCAGTGACCGTCCACTTCTAATGAGGTGCTCCTCTCTAAACAATCAAAACTTTTGAGACCAATACAAATTTTGGTTTTCACAGCTGGTTTGCTGCTTCAGTGTTTTTTGGCCCTTTTTGTCCGATCTTTCTGTGGTGTGCTGAAGTACAATATTTCCTGTGTTGACCCTTCATCTTACAGACTTCTGCAGTTCGCCCTGGCATACTAGATGTCAGCTTCTGGGCTTAATCCTGACTGATAGCAACCCGTTCTTGCCTAATCAGTGCTTGGCATTTATTACAATTTGTTTTTTTTGTTTCTTTGTCCACCTGTTTTTTAAGGATTGACCGCAGATTCTCAATCGGATTGAGATTTGGGAAGTTTCCTGGCTATCAACCCAAAATTTTAATGTTTTGTTCACCGAGCCTCTTTTTCCTTGTGACATGGTGTCCATCATGCTGGGAAAAGCATTTTTTATCACCTGATTGTTCATGGATGGTTGGGAGAAGTTTCTCCCAGAAGAGGTTTTGATCCCGTTCTTTATTCATGGCTCTTTGGTAAATTGTGAGTGAGCCCACTGCTTGGGATGAGAAGAAACCCCACACATGAATGGTCTCAGGATGCTCTAGTGTAGGCATGACACAGGACTCATGGTAGCACTCACCTTGTCTTCTCGAGATGTCTCAAACAGTCCCCTGTAGTCCAGTCCTTGTACTTTCCGCAGAATGTCATTGTGTCCTTGATGTTTTTGCTTGCAGAGAAATGGCCTATTTTGTGCCCTTCTGGACACCAGATCATGCTCCCGATCACCTTACTCTGCGTGCATGCCTGCTGCCATTCCTGAACTAGCTCTCTCCTTGAAGTTCTAGATGATCAGATAAATGGTTGATATAGGTGCTATCTTACAAGCAGCAATGCCCTTGCCTGTGAAGCCTCTTTGATGCAAAAAAAATTATGAATACGCGTGTTTCTGTGGAGGTAACCATGATTAATAGGAGAACACATTGATTTCAAGCATCACCTTTTTAGAGCGACCGGTCTGCTAGGACAGAGTGATATCAGCCTCCTTGTCCTCCTTATCACTTTCTTCTGAGCCAACGAGCAGATCACTGAAATGATGTCAGCAGGTCATTTTGTGGCAGGGCTGAAATGCAATGGAAATTAAGATTTTGTGATGTGAAGTTAATTTTCATGGCAAAGAAGACCTTTACAATTAATGCATCTGATCACTCCTCAGCATCTGACTTGTGAAAGCCAAAATATGTGTAATTCTCAAAACTTTTAGCCAGAATTCTGGCCTCTCATCTTAATGGCTTCCAACACCCTCAACATCAGGGAGATCCCGGCAGAAGAGCACATCCATATAGAGGATGCCCGTCCTGGGCCACACCATCCTCGGAAGTAATTCTCATTAGTCCACTTTATAGTTACCCCTTTGCACCTGCCATGTGGGGCTGGCTTTGGTCACGTATGTGCTCTGCTCTGTCGTGTTTGGTCATGTGGGGTCTGGGTGTGCTTGGTTTGGCTTTGGTCATGTATGTGCTGTCATGTTATGCTTGGTCATGGCGAGTCTGTGTGCGGAGTTTGGCTTTGGTCATGTATGTGCTCTGCCCTGTGCTTGTTATGGTGATAATTTATGATTTTCCATCTTACTGCATGACTTGCACAAATAAAACTGTCTTGTATGCGATCTCGGAGGTCTTCATGTCTTGCCTCACCTTTGCCTTGTGTAAATGTCTGCCACTGCTTTATGACTGATGCTCTGTGGAGAAGACTAATTTACATCCACTTCTCTGTCCTTGTCCGGCTCACATGTTTTTACGTGTCATCGCTTGCTGCTCCTGGGCTGACCCTATCAGATACGCATTATCGGGGGGCGCACACAGTTTGAGGGTCGCGTGGAGGTGAAGTTTGGAAACTCTTGGGGCTACCTGTGCAGTGATGGCTGGACTACTAAGGAAGCAATGGTGGCATGTCGGCAGCTCGGCTTGGGTTACTCTCTGCATGCGGTGACGGTATGTACAGCGCAGTCTTACGTAGGTGACACTAAAGGAAAATACATAAAGAAATGGGACTACAAGAGCATCTGGGTGGTGGGAGAAGACATTGTCCATGTTGCTGTACAGCTGGAGGTTCAGCCCAGTTTTCCACACTCCTTGGTCTTACACATGATGCCAGCAGCAGTAATAGTAAAGATTTGGGCACAGCTGTATGTCCTCCTCATACTTGTCCTCATCACGTAGTGCAGTTGCATCTCTGCTCATTGTGACTGTTATAGGTAGTTATCCTCAGACAGGATGGGATTTGTATCATCAGATGGTTTCTGGGTGTTTCTTCCGCTCTTGCTGTTATGTGTCACTCTTTCCACTTAGGAAACCTGGTATTGGGACGCCTCCAACGTGACGGAGATGATTATGAGTGGAGTACGTTGCAGCGGCACAGAAATGACTCTTCAGCAGTGCTCCCGCCACAAGGCAGTCAGCTGCAAAAACACTGGCACCAGGCACGCGGCTGGAGTCATCTGTTCCGAGAGTAAGCATCTCCCCTAACCTCACACATGATGGTCATTGCCTCCTCTACCTGCAGAAGATGTAGCGTTCTGTGTTCTGGAGTCGTTGGGCACTAAACCAAAGCTCTGGTGGATGGAGGCTTCAATGACAGAAGATCGGACTCCAGTGTGATCGTACTGAACAACTCCCATCTCTGTCCCTTCTGTAATCTGCAGGTGCCTCTGACCTCATCCTACACGCAACTCTTGTCCAGGAGACCGCATATATTGAAGACCGCCCACTACATATGTTATACTGTGCAGCCGAAGAGAACTGCCTGTCCAGCTCTGCCCGCCATGCCAACTGGCCTTACGGACACAGGCGGCTCCTCCGCTTCTCCTCACAGATACACAATAACGGGCGAGCCGACTTTAGGCCCAAAGCTGGCAGACACTCCTGGGTGTGGCATGAGTGCCATGGGTAAGCCTTAAGCTTTCATGCAGGTATTTGGCTCCTCTTAAAGGTCTTGTCTTAGCGTGACCTCATAACTTGGGTAGAAAGTTGGGTTGTTTAGGAGTCCTTATAGGTTGACAATAGGGAATCTTTAAGGATTCTCTTCTCCACCCATCAGTGAAAATTCGAATTGAAGAGAAGTATAGAATAAGGTGGTGCCCCTGTTAACCGTAAGGTATAAGGTGCACTGCTCAGATTGACAAACCCTGTCGATAGTAGATAATTGTCACAGAAGTGGACAGGCACACTCACATTCAGAAACTTATGGAAGCCAGTGTATTTATTTAGTACTACTAAAACAATAGAATACAATAATTAAAAATACCTAAAAAGTTAAATAAAATGAATTATATCCAAATAGCTGGAGGATAATCCCGAGAGCGTTTTGGGGTAGCAAATAATAAGTTCCAGTCACTTCACGGCTCTGATGTGTAATATAGTAAATATCGCAATGGATAAATTCAGACAACGTAGTGGGGTAGTAGACTGGCACTCATATAAATATAAAGATCAGTCCATATAAAAGCTGGTACAAGTTGTATAAATAAATCTCACTCTGTTCATTTAGATCATAAATATCTCTTGTTGATAGTATTGTTCAATCTCACATATGATCAGCAAGCATGCATATCTTGTTTTTAAGCTAAGTAGCTCTATATTGTGAGTGTATTACAGTTTGATGGTTTATGCTGAGGAGCGGGGTGCTGTGTCTTGGCGTGGCGTCCCACGTAGTCACTGGTACCATAATCTCTTATCTCCGCGTCCTTTCGCCTCACTGTGACCTCTGTGGATGCGGCGTTCAGTCAGCTGTACTGTTTGCATATCGGGAAGGCATACAGCATCCCATGTGGTCTCTGAGGTTTATGCCGTCCTGGAGAAGCGGGCAGTGTCCCACGTGGTAAACGGAGCCGATCCACTTTTTTTTTTTTAGATGTTAAGGAAAGTCCTCATTGAGCGTTGATGACCTCCCCCTGTCATATGATTTGATATTTACATTAGCAAAATGAAACTATAATGGAGCGTTCCATGAGGACTTACCTTACCATCTAAAAAAAAAACAGGATCAGTTCCGTTTACAACGTGGGACACCGCCCGCTTCTCCAGGCCGGCATCAACTTCAGAGACCACGTGGGACACTGTGTGCCTTCCCGATCTGCAAACAGAACAGCTGACTGAATGTTGCATCCACAGCGCCCACAGTGAGGCGAAAAGAGGCGGAGGTAAGAGATACTTGTGCCAGTGACCACGTGGGACACCACGCAGAGGCACAGCATCCTGCTCCTCAGCATACACTCACAATATAGAGCTACTCAGCTGAAAAACAAGATATGCATGCTTGCTGATCATATATGAGATTGAACAATACTATCAACAAGAGATATTTATGATCTAAATGAACAGAGTGGGATTTATTTATACAACTTGTAACAGCTTTTACATTTACAAGCTTTTACTTGTAATCAGATTTATCTGATCCGGAGAGACTTAATATTATGCGGTTCCCTAATATGAGTACCCGTCTACTACCCCACCACGTTGTCTGAATTTATCCATTGCGATATTATTTACTATATTGTGGTGTGACTGGAACTTATTATTTGCTACCAGGGGATTATCATCCAGCTATTTGTATATCATTTATTTTATTTAACTTTTTTGGTATTTTTAATTACTGAATTCTATTGTTTTAGTAGTATTTAATAATAAATACACTGGCTTCTATAAGGTTCTGAATGTGAGAGTGCCTGTCCACTTTGCTGCTAACTCTGTACCTTATGAATCCGTGCTGCTGTCTGTAGAGGACATCATAAGATGGACACCGTGTGCAGTATAGGACCGTATGCATTATATAGGAGCCTTATGTTTGTGTTCTCTGCAGGCACTACCACAGCATGGACATCTTCACTCACTATGACCTGCTGACACCCAATGGAACTAAAGTGGCTGAGGGCCACAAAGCAAGCTTCTGCCTGGAGGACTCTGAATGCCAAGAGTGTAAGTGCCAACTAGAGGTCCCCTTTACAATGAGGACTGCCATCATAACTGACCACAGGATAAGCTCAGCACACGGCAGGGCTGAGAACACGAAACGTTGATCCATTAGATGACACTCAGTGGTACACTCTCTATATGGGGACTGCCCTGACACACATAGGTGTACAGCCTACATATGTCTTGTGTAGGGTCAGCCTAATGACTTGTGTTGGCCAACTTCTGCCACCGCAGCTGGTTTCACCTAGAACCCCTTATGGCAGAAGTGAAATTAATGTCATAATTGCAGACTCTCTTGGAGGAGACATCTACGTGAAATAACGCAGCTGTCTCAGACTGTGCACTGCGCTCACCCTGCATTCTCTTTGCAGTGGTCAGTAAGAGGTATGAATGTGCCAACTTTGGGGAGCAGGGCATCACCGTAGGATGTTGGGATTTGTATCGACATGACATTGACTGCCAATGGATCGATATAACTGATGTGAAACCAGGGAACTACCTTCTTCAGGTAAGCGCTCTCATCATCACGGCCTTCTGTGCAGGAAGTGTCCCTTTTGGTTGTGCCGCTAGACAGGCTGTCTATGAATACTCATCCCTCTTTCTCGATTATAAGGTTGTCATTAATCCAAATTTTGAAGTGGCCGAGAGCGACTTCACCAACAATGCCATGAAATGTAACTGCAAGTACGACGGGCACCGAATCTGGATACACAACTGTCATATAGGTGAGCAGCCAAGGAGGAGTCACGTGTGGAGCTGACAACACTCCCGTAGTGTTAAGGAGATGACGGTACATGCGTGCAGAGAAACGGGCAACCGGTCATTGAGTATAGTTGTGATGGGTAAAACCTCGGCTTCGCTCTTCATATACACAGTCGAGATTACAAAGGTGGAGTAGTGAGAGAACCCAACTTCAGTGAGACGCTGCTCAACATCAACTCCACGCTCAGAAATATTCTAAGTGTGGAGTCGCCCTCAGGGCAATGCTGCTGACATGTTACACCCTACAAGTCTAAGCGGCTTCCAGAACCATCTGACACCATAACTCAGATCATCAGAAAAAACCTTCCCCTGCAGAAAACGTCACCGTGATTCGAACATTCAATGCAATTAGGTCATGCACCCCCCCCCCCCAATAGAGTGGAGTGTGACCCGCACACAGGTGGTCTCCATGTAGAGTAGCTCCACCTAACATGGTTACTTGTAGACCCAGCCATCTAACAAATGCACAGCTAGAAGACACTTCTTCCCACTGACAAGGGTCATGTCCTGACCATAGAGCACCCCCATTGTGACATTACCAATCTACAGGAGTCAGCAACGCACAACTGAAGACACAAAGTTTGGGTACAGACCCCATGACCGCAGTAGAACACCCTGCCCCCAGCTAACTCTTGTGTGACTCCATGTTGCATCTTTCTTGTTTCAGGCGACGCGCTCAGTGAAGAAGCTAACAAGCGGTTTGAACAGTATAGGGGACAGCTCAACAACCAGATCCTTTAACTCCACCATGAAAGTTCCTTCACCTCTTGCAAGCATCATCCAAGAATCTTCAACATGGTCATTTACAGGAGGAGCCGTTGGGGTCTGGTGCTGTGGGTGTCCTTTACCTGGTGTCATCTCACGTACCATCCACGCACTGGCGGCTCGGTGCTGGATCGGCCGTCATACTTTGTTTTTGTGCTCATCTCTCGGTGCTAAGACGAGTTCTTGATGTTGAGGTGAACACCACACTACATCATATCAGCTGCTTCTGATATCAACCCTATAGCCAGTGAGGAGGCTGTGAACTCTACTCCAAAAGGTCCTTCAGGACTTCGGTGTCTTTAAACAACCCATTTACTACAGATGTACAGACATGTTCACATATAGCCATTACTTGTGTCCCATACGTTCCATGGGTGCTACTAACATCCCCGTCTTCTGCTCGTCCTACGATGTTTACATTCTGTCACCCGATGGGCTGCTCTCACAAATCTATGGTTATTTTTGCTATTAAAAGTTGTGGGTTTTTCTCTGATAAATTCTTCCACATTGAACCGGTGACTGCGGCAAATTACTAAAAATGGCCAACTGCAGTCAGAGGTATCAGGGACCACACATACCGTATATAATACGGCCCCTGCGCTATACATCATACGCAGCAGGACTCTGACTACCCATACACTATAATGCTCCTGTCCACAGGGCCCACCTGCCGATCAGGATTTGAGAACATCCCACAGAATGAATACCTGTGGTCAGTCCTGATGCATGGACACTAATTGTATCACCTGCTCAATATGAAGGAAATCCGGAAAACACGACGGCCGCTATAAAACACATGGATGTCCGCACTGTTCTTCTATAATATGCCCACATACAAGCCTCTGTATTATACACCAGAACACTGCTCACCATAGAATAGACACTGCTTTCTAGACAAGCCCAGGCATAGCCTAGAATCCCCGCACTTAGGCCTCATGCACACGGCCGTGCGCGGACCATGGTATCCCGGCCTGGAATCCAGCTGACAGCAGGAGCGCACGGCGTCATTGCTTTCTATACGGGTGTATTACTGTAGTCCAGCGGCGGCATGAAGCACACGGCGTCATAGCAACCAATGACGCCGTGCGCTCCTGCTGTCAGCTGGATTCCAGGCCGGAATACCACGGTCCGCGCACGGCCGTGTGCATGAGCCCTTATAGGGGACTTCCACAAATCAGAGAAGTGACAACAATGTTTAATGGCGGAAGGTTCTGCTTAATAAAATCTCAGATCTCAAACATGACAGGAAATCATTTTGATTATCGGTGTTCGTCCAGATCAAGTGGAGGAAGAACTTGTGGAATCAGCTGGTGCCGGACCTTGGCTGGGTGTAAAGTACAAGTGTGAAAATGTACATGTTTCTGTGAGACATGAAAAGAACTTGGCCCCCAGAGAGAGCTGCCGGTTCTGTCGATGCAAGGGACGAGGAAAGTCCAAGATGGAAGAGGAGCCTGGAAATGATGGCTGTTCCTGGTCAGCTGTGGGTAAAACGTGGAGGAAGAATAAAGAAAATGGGAAGAGTATGACAGAGAAACGGGAAGTGTGAGGGCGAAGTCAGAGAGAAGTACAACTAAACGAATGAGCGAAACGAGAGAGTGCGAGAGGATTTATCTACGGAAAAGACAAACAAAAAACACGGCTAAACCAGAGAAAAGAAGGTGAGGGCGGTATCATCTCCTACACCAAAGAGAGATGGCGGTATCATCTCCTACACCAAAGAGAGATGGCGGTATCATCTCCTACACCAAAGAGAGATGGCGGTATCATCTTCTACACCAAAGAGTGATGGTGGTACCATCACCTACACCAAAGAGAGATGGCGGTATTATCTCCTACACCAAAGAGTGATGGCGGTATCATCTCCTACACCAAAGAGTGATGGCGGTATCATCACCTAAACCAAAGAAAACAAGGTGATGGCAGTATCATCTCCTACACAAAAGAGTGATGGCGGTATCCACACCTAAACCAGAGAAAACAAGGTGACGGCAGTATCATCACCTAAACCAAAGAAAACAAGGTGATGGCGGTATCATCACCTACACAAAAGAGTGATGGCGGTATCCACACCTAAACCAGAGAAAAGAAAGTGATGGCGGTATCATCTTCTACACCAAAGAGTGATGGCAGTATCCACACCTAAACCAGAGAAAACAAGGTGACGGCGGTATCATCTCCTACACCAAAGAGTGATGGCGGTATTTACACCTAAACCAGAGAAAACAAGGTGATGGCGGTATCATCTCCTACACCAAAGAGTGATGGCGGTATCCACACCTAAACCAGAGAAAACAAGGTGACGGCGGTATCCACACCTAAACCAAACCACTGGTTTACCATACCACTGAGGTGTCCTGTGGCACATTGGCGGCAGATTCTGCAAGTTCCTCGGTGAATAAGTCTGGTTTCTTCAGCACATCCCACAGAGTCAAATATGACTCTTCGACTCATTCCCGGCAAGTTTTTGCAATGTGGTAGAGGAATTATTCTCCCAAAAGTGTGCATTGCCGTTGGGGGGGGGGGGTGGTTTCTATTTGTAAGATGTTTGGGTGGGTGGTACCAGGTTTCCTGCAGAACACTGCACAGAGCAGGACACTGCCTCTGCAGACTTGTCTTCTTTCCACAGTGACTCCTGGTGCTCTCTTCTTCAGGTAAGTGACACACATGCACCCGGCCAGCCACTTGATGTAAGTGTGATTCATCAGACCAGGTCGCCATCTTCCATTGCTCTTTGCTCCAGTTTTGATGCTCACTTGCTTTTGGTGGCGGGCAGAGGTCACATGGGCACTCTGAGTATTCCCTGTGTGTTCTTTAACGTTATCATTGCCAGCAGTGAAGTCAGCAATTTTCTCAATAGCATAACACCACCAGTTCACACGACCTCAGAAGTTATAAAAATAATATCATGAAGCATCCATCACCCTGGCAGGTGACGAGTATACAGAATAGAAACTGACTGGTAGATGACAGGAACTGAAGGAAGATGGTAAACATATGGCAGACAACAGAAAGGGAGCAGACATGATAGGTAAAGAACCAGATGACGATGACAATCAGGTAATGACACAGATGGAAGGTAATGAAACAGAGAGCGGCGAACCAGGAATAATAGACAATAATTCAACTGACTTTGGCTTTCCCTGAATGTTTTCCTAAATCTAATGGCAAAAGGATATAGAAGATGGCAGTCGGGTAATGAAGCAGACGGTGATGATAACGGCAGTCGGGTAACGAAGCAGACAGGGAAGGATAATGTCAGTCGGGTAACGAAGCATACGGGTAAGGATAACGTCAGTCAGGTAACGAAGCAGACGGGTGATGATAACGTTAGTCAGGTAACGAAGCAGACGGGTGATGATAACGTTAGTCAGGTAACGAAGCAGACGGGTAAGGATAACGTTAGTCAGGTAACGAAGCAGACGGGTGATAATAACGGCAGTCGGGTAACGAAGCAGACGGGTGATGATAATGGCTGTTGGGTAACGAAGCAGACAGGTGATAACGGCAGTCGGGTAACAAAGCAGACGGATAATAAGCAGGGATAAAAAAGGTAATAAATGACTCTAGCTGACCCTGAATCCTGACCCTCAAACCAGACACCATTGACCCTCACTGAACCTTAAAATATCTTTATGGAAACCCCTATGTGAAATACCCTAACATGAAGAGCAGGAGGAACTAGGACCCGGAGAAGAAAAAACAACTGCAGAGCATCACAGACCAGCTAACACACAGTAACGGATCAGCTGTGAGCCCCCACACACATCATTGAGTCTTGGGTGGCCATGAAACTGCTGCTGGTTCACCAGATGACCTTCCTTGGACCACTTTTGGTAGGTACTGACCACTTTATACATAGGCTTGGTGATGATGACGTCACTTTTCAAGATGTTGCTGCATCTTGTCACACCTCATGCACAACCTGAATCCGCATGACCAGCAAACACACATGACCATGCCTGGATTTCAATCGGATGGCAAAATTATGGTGGAAACTGAAAACAAAGCTGCTCAATGACGAGACTCCACCCAGAGGAGCAGATCGGAGACGGCCGGACGTAGAGGACGTATCGTCATCAGAGACACCGGGTGAGGAGCCGACAAGAAGACCAGGAATCAGTCTGTGCTCTCCTCACCAGTGTCCGTGTCTCAGGTAGAATCTAATCATGGCCGGCCTGAGGTCTCGTGAAGCAGACCGGAGGCCACTCTCTAATGCACCTGCATACAGGACGACGCTCTCTATAATACACCCGCATACAGGAAGCTACTATCTATAATACACCTGCATACAGGAAGACGCTCTCTATAACGTGTATACAGGACGCTGCTCTCTCTAATACACCCGCATACAGGACGCTACTCTCTATACACCCGCATACAGCACGCCACTCTCATAATACACCCGCATACAGGACGCCTCTCTATAATACATCCGCATACAGGACGATGCTCTCTATAATACACCCGCATACAGGAAGCCGCTCTCTATAATACACATACATACAGGACGCCGCTCTCTATAATACACCCGCATATAGGACGCTACTATCTATAATACACCCGCATACAGGAAACCGCTCTCTATAATACACCCACATACAGGACTCTGCTCTCTATAATACACCCGCATACAGGACGATGCTCTCTATAATACACCCACATACAGGACGATGGTCTCTATAATACACCCGCATACAGGACGCCTCTCTATAATACACTCACATACAGGACGCCGCTCTCTATAATACACCCGCATAAAGGACGCTGCTCTCTATAATATACCCGCATACAGGACGATGCTCTCTATAATACACCCACATACAGGACGCCACTCTCTATAATACACCCGCATACAGGAAACCGCTCTCTATAATACACCCGCATACAGGACGATGCTCTCTATAATACACCCGCATACAGGAAGCCGCTCTCTATAATACACCCGCATACAGGAAACCGCTCTCTATAATACATCCGCATACAGGACGACGCTCTCTATAATACACCCGCATATAGGAAGCTACTATCTATAATACACCTGCATACAGGACGACGCTCTCTATAATACACCCACATACAGGACGCTGCTCTCTATAATACACATACATACAGGACGATGCTCTCTATAATACACATACATACAGGACGCTGCTCTCTATAATACACATACATACAGGACGATGCTCTCTATAATACACATACAGGACGATGCTCTCTATAATACACCCACATACAGGACGATGCTCTCTATAATACACCCACATACAGGACGATGCTCTCTATAATACACCTACATACAGGACGATGCTCTCTATAATACACCCACATACAGGACGATGCTCTCTATAATACACCCGCATACAGGACGATGCTCTCTATAATACACCTACATACAGGACGATGCTCTCTATAATACACATACATACAGGACGCCGCTCTCTATAATACACATACATACAGGACGATGCTCTCTATAATACACCCACATACAGGACGATGCTCTCTATAATACACATACATACAGGACGATGCTCTCTATAATACACCCACATACAGGACGCCGCTCTCTATAATACACCCGCATACAGGACGATGCTCTCTATAATACACCCACATACAGGACGATGCTCTCTATAATACACATACATACAGGACGCCGCTCTCTATAATACACCCACATACAGGACGATGCTCTCTATAATACACCCACATACAGGACGCCGCTCTCTATAATACACATACATACAGGACGCCGCTCTCTATAATACACATACATACAGGACGATGCTCTCTATAATACACCCACATACAGGACGCTGCTCTCTATAATACACCCACATACAGGACGATGCTCTCTATAATACACCCACATACAGGACGCCGCTCTCTATATTACACCCGCATACAGGACGCCACTCTCTATAATACACCCGCATACAGGACGATGCTCTCTATAATACACCCACATACAGGACGCCGCTCTCTATAATACACATACATACAGGACGATGCTCTCTATAATACACCCACATACAGGACGATGCTCTCTATAATACACCCACATACAGGACGATGCTCTCTATAATACACATACATACAGGACGGCTCTCTATAATACACATACATACAGGACGATGCTCTCTATAATACACATACATACAGGACGATGCTCTCTATAATACACATACAGGACGATGCTCTCTATAATACACCCACATACCCGCATACAGGACGATGCTCTCTATAATACACCCACATACAGGACGATGCTCTCTATAATACACCCGCATACAGGACG
>JAKVIS010001281.1:0-36743 GCA_033119425.1 Bufotes viridis
GGGGTTACAGTGGTCATCAGCCTTAGGTACGCGGGCATGTCTCGATCCACCATCTGGATCTGGACATGGGCTTAGTAGCATAGGGAGAGCTTTTAGGGTCTGACAGGGGTCACCCTTTATGTTCCCTAGTTTGGGTCCGGTCAGTAGCTAACTCACTGTGTATGCTCTTGTTGCTCACATACAGCCGTGACATTATAATCCGCCCGAAACCGTCCTTTTTGACATGGATCCGCTTTCTGACCTGGTTGACCGCATGCAGGGTCTTTCTTTGGAGGTAGCGGATCTCCGTCAATCTATGATTCAGCTTCAAGCATTGGGCTCGGCCCGGCCCATGGAGTCTGTTGCGAGCCAAAGGTCTCACTTCCGGAAACGTTCTCCGGGGCAGTGAGAATTTTGTTCGCTTCAGAGAGGCATGCAAACCCATTTTGCTTGTGTCCCCGTTCCTCTGGTAATGAGGAGCAGAGGGTGAGGATTGTCATCTCCTTGCTCAGGGGTAATGCTCAGACTTGGGCTTTTTCACTGCCATCGGGGATCCTCCCTTCGATCCACAGAAAGATTTTTGTGGCCCTGGGGCAGATATATGATGACCCGGATCGTGTTGCTCTGGCTGAATCTAACTTACGTTTTTATGCCAGAACAAACTGTCTGCAGAGCTTTATTGCTCTGAATTTCGGAGATGGGCAGCTGATTCAGGTTGGAATGATGCCGCACTCCGGAGTCAGTTCTGTCATGGTCTCTCAGAGAGATTGAAAGATGCGTTTGCTTTCCATGAGAGACCAACATCTTTAGAGTCTGCCATGTCATTGGCGGTACGCCTTGACAGGCGTCTAAGAGAAAGAAACGAGACCTCTCGGTCCAGCCATTGTCAGTCTAGGGGCAGTGGTGCGGACTCATTCAGTGTGCAGGGCCTCATCCTGTCTCGGTCCCCTCTGAGGAGGAGCCTATGCAGCTAGGTCGACTTGCCCCTGATAAAGGAGGATTTAGTCCTCAGAGAATGGTGTGTTTTTGTTGTGGGGGCATTGGTCATTTGGCAAATGTTTGTCCCTCTAGGAGATTCATGAACTGTACTAAGAGTGATAATAAGAGAAAATCCTCAAAAGGAAAATCCTCAAACTCTGCTTCATCTGCTACCTTGGGCAAAGTTGATGTAGGAATTGGGGCTTTTCCTCTGACCTGCAGTTCTCGTTTTCTCCTTTCTGCCAGGGTGGCGCTAGAGAGCAAAGTCATTTCTTGTGAAATTTTTGTCGATAGTGGAGCGGCCGTCAATCTTATTGACACTCAATTTGTAGCCAGGCATGGTTTTCGGTTTGCACATTAGAAAAAGATATACCTGTTTTTGCCATTGACTCTGCTCCACTCTCACAGAGATCCCTGAAGGGCATTGTTCACAATATCCGGTTAGCTGTAGGTGACACTCATGTGGAGGATATATCTTGTTTTGTCCTTAACGGATTGCCTACTCCTCTAGTGTTGGGGTTACCTGGCTCACTAAACATAACCCCACTATTGATTGGCAAGGAAGGCAAATAAATGAGTGGAGTGAGTTTTGTAGAGAGAATTGTCTCACAGCGACTTTTGCAGAGGTATCTACTAAAACTTTGCCATCATTTCTCTCTGATTTCTCGGACGTGTTTTCCGAGAGCGTGTGCAGGAGCTACCTCCTCACCGGGAGTTTGACTGTCCCATTAACCTCATTCCCGGCGCCAAGCTGCCAAAAGCACGCCTGTACAATCTCTCACAACCGGAGAGAATCGCAATGCGAACCTATATCTCTGAGAGTCTCGATAAGGGGCATATTCGTCCCTCAAAATCACCGGTTGCCGCGGGTTTTTTTTTTTTGTTAAAAAGAAAGATGGCTCTCTGAGACCTTGCCTAGATTTTAGGGAGCTGAACCGGATCACGATTCGCGATCCCTATCCCCTTCCTCTGATCCCGGACCTCTTCAACCAAATTGTTGGGGCCAAGGTTTTTCCAAATTGGATTTGAGAGGCGCGTACAACCTGGTCAGGGTCAGAGAGGGGGATGAATGGAAAACAGCCTTTAATCACTCCCGAGGGGCATTTCGAGAATCTCGTTATGCCTTTTGGCTTGATGAATGCTCCGGCCGTCTTTCAGCATTTTGTTAACAGTATTTTCTACCATTTAATGGGGAAATTTGTATTGGTGTATCTTGATGATATTTTTGATTTTTTCCCTGATGTTCGGACTCATCAGGATCATCTCTTTCAGGTTCTGCAGATTCTGACGAAAATAAATTGTACGCCAAGCTGGAGAAATGTGTGTTTATGGTATCGGAGATTCAACTTCTGGGTTTTTTCCTCTCGGCTTCTGGTTTTCGCATGGATCCGGAGAAGGTCCGTGCTGTGCTTGAGTGGGAGCTTCCTGAGAATCAGAAGGCATTGATGCGCTTTCTGGGTTTTGCAAACTATTACAGAAAGTTCATTTTGAATTATTCCTCTGTTGTCAAACCCCTCACTGACATGACCAAAAAGGGGCGGATTTTTCCTCTTGGTCGGAGGAGGCGCTTGCAGCTTTTCTAAGATTAAAGAGAGTTTTGCGTCTGCTCCCATCTTGGTGCATCCCGATGTTTCCTTACCTTTTATTGTTGAGGTGGATGCTTCCGAGGTGGGTGTGGGTGCGGTTTGTCCCAGGGTCCGTCTCCTTCCAAATGGCGACCCTGTGCCTTTTTCTCTAAAAACTCTCACCGGCAGAGAAAAACTATGATGTGGGAGATAGGGAATTGTTGGCCATCAAGTTGGCTTTCGAGGAATGGCGCCATTGGTTGGAGGGGGCCAGGTACCCTATCACCGTTTTTACCGACCATAAGAATCTGGCGTACTTGGACTCGGCCAAGCGTATGAATCCAAGACAGGCCAGATGGTCTCTGTTCTTCTCCAGATTCAATTTTGTCGTTACATTCCGCCCTGGGATCAAAAATGTGAAGGCTGATGCTCTCTCTCGCTGTTTTCCGGGAGGAGGAAACTCCGAGGACCCGGGTCCCATTTTGGCGGAGGGGGTAGTTGTTTCTGCTCTGTATTCTGATTTGGAGGCCGAGGTCCAGGCTGCCCAGACTGAGACACCTGCCCGTTGTCCTTCTGGAAAGTTGTTTGTGCCTCCTGAGTTACGTCACAAACTCTTCAAGGAGCATCATGATACTGTTCTTGCTGGTCACCCCGGGAGTAGAGCCACGGTAGATCTCATTGCTCGGAGATTTTGGTGGCCGGCTCTTCGTAAGTCGGTGGAGGGTTTTGTAGCTGCTTGTGAGACGTGCGCTCACGCTAGGTCCCTCGCTCACGGCCTTCAGGTCCCCTTCTCCCCTTACCCATACCTTCCCGTCCTTGGACACACCTGTCCATGGACTTTATCACGGATCTTCCTCGTTCCTCAGGGAAGTCGGTGATCCTGGTGGTGGTGGACCGTTTTAGTAAGATGGCACATTTCATACCCTTCCCTGGATTGCCCAATGCTAAAACGTTGACGCAAGCTTTTGTCGACCATATTGTTAAATTGCATGGCATTCCCTCTGATATTGTTTCCGATAGAGGCACGCAGTTTGTGTCCAGATTCTGGAAGGCTTTCTGTTCTCGCCTGGGGTTCGGCTGTCCTTCTCTTCTGCTTTTTACCCGCAGTCTAATGGTCAGACTGAACGCGGCCAATCAGAATCTGGAGACATATTTGCGCTGTTTTGTTGCAGAGAACCAGGAGGATTGGTGTTCGTTTCTCCCTCTTGCTGAGTTTGCTCTGAACAACCGTCGTCAGGAATCTTCTGATAAGTCACCATTCTTTGGTGCATATGGGTTCCATCCGCAGTTTGGGACATTCTCGGGAGGCTCCTTCTGGTTTGCCTGAGGAGGAGAGATTTTCCTCGTCTTTGTCTACCATTTGGCAAAAGATTCAGACTAATCTAAGAAAGATGAGTGAGAAATATAAGCGTGTGGCTGATAAGAGACGTGTGCCTGGTCCGGACCTGAATGTGGGTGATCTGGTGTGGTTGTCTACAAGAAATATTAAACTGAAGGTTCCCTCCTGGAAATTGGGTCCCAAGTTTATTGGGCCTTATAAAATCTTGTCAGTCATCAATCCTGTTGCCTTCCGTCTTGATCTTCCACGGGTTTGGAAGATAAATAATGTATTTCACAGATCTCTCTTAAAACCATATGTCCAGCCCACGGTACCCTCCTCTTTGCCTCCTCCTCCGATTTTGGTTGATGGCAATCTGGAGTTTGAGGTTTCCAGAATTGTGGACTCTCGCATTGTCCGCGGTTCTCTTCAGTACCTCGTTCATTGGAAGGGTTATGGTCCTGAGGAGAGATGTGGGTTCCGGTGTCGGACATTAAAGCCACTCGCCTCATCAGAACTTTTCATAGGGCTCATCCTGAGAAGGTGGGTCCTGGGTGTCCGGAGTCCACCCGTAGAGGGGGGGGTACTGTCACTACCAGAGCTTTGAGACGTTCTCACAGCTCTGTTTCTCCACCCCTGTGTGATGTAACTACTAGAGTTTTGAGACGTTCTCACAGCTCTGTTTCTCCGCCCCTGTGATGAGGTCTTTACTTTCTGTTTCCTTCCTCCCAGCTGTCCCTCCTGTGTTTGATTGCTCTGCCTTTAAATCACCCCTCTTCCTTTGTACGGTGCGGATTATACTTCTTCATTTGAGCAGTATCTCTCGCTTGAGTATCTTCACTGGTGTGATATTTTTTCTGGACCTGTGTTCTGCTGAAGCTAGTACTTCGGACATTGTCTGCTGACTTTGGATCTGTTTTCACTGCTGCTGCAGCTCCCTCAGTTAAGTGTGCAGACATTGTGTGTTTCTGTTTGTTTTGCTGACTGGATCCGAGGCGACCCCGGTTCCGTCCATATACTGAGCAGGGCACCGGTGGCCGTGCCCCTTCCACTACTGTAGGGGTTACAGTGGTCATCAGCCTCAGGTACGCGGGCATGTCTCGATCCACCATCTGGATCTGGACATGGGCTTAGTAGCATAGGGAGAGCTTTTAGGGTCTGACAGGGGTCACCCTTTATGTTCCCTAGTTTGGGTCCGGTCAGTAGCTAACTCACTGTGTATGCTCTTGTTGCGCACATACAGCCGTGACACCTGAGTACGGCGATACCACATGAGTGACACTTTTTTGCAGCTAAGATGCGCAAAGGGGCCCTAAAACCAATGAGTACCTTTAGGATTTCACAGGGCATTTTTACGCATTTGGATTCTCACGCTTTAGGGCCCCTAAAATGCCAGGTGAGTATAAATACCCCACATGTGACCCCATTTTGGAAAGAAGACACCCCAAGGTATTCTGTGAGGGGCATGGCGAGTTCACAGAATTTTTATATTTTGGCACAAGTTAGCGGAAATTGATATTTTTTTTTAATTTTGTTTTTTACAAAGTCTCATATTCCACTAACTTGTGACAAAAATAAAATTTTACATGAACTCACCATACCCTTTACGGAATACCTTGGGGTGTCTTCTTTCCAAAATGGGGTCACTGTGAGGTATTTATACTATCCTGGCATTTTAGGGTCTCTAAAGCCTGAGAAGAAGTCTGGAATCCAAATGCGTAAAAATGCCCTGTGAAATTCTAAAGGTACTCATTGGTTTTAGCTTTGCACTCAGGCTGCAAAAAGTAGCACACATGGTATCGCCAGATCAGAGAAGTAGAGCAATATGTTTTGGGGTGTATTTTTATATATACCCATACTTTGTGTGAGAAATCTCTGTAAACGACAACTTTTAAAAAATGTTATACAAAGTTGACAATTTACAGAAATATTTCTCTCACCCAACATGGGTATATGTAAAAATACACCCCAAAACACATTGCCCTACTTCTCCTAAATACGGCGATACCACATAAGTGACACTTTTTTGCAGCCTGGGTGCGCAAAGGGGCCCAAATTCCAACGAGTACCTTTAGGTTTTACATGGCGGCTCACAATTTAGCCCCCCCAAAATGCCAGAACAGTAAACACACCCCACAAATGACCCCATTTCGGAAAGTAGACACCCCAAGGTATTCACTGAGGGGCATAGTGAGTCCGTCTGAGATTTTTTTTTTTTTTGCCAGAAGTTAGCAGAAATTGAAATTTTTTTATTTATTTTTTTCTCAGAAAGTGTCATTTTCCGCTAACTTGTGAAAAAAAATGAAATGATACATGAACTCACCATGCCCCTCTGCGAATACTTTGGGGTGTCTTCTTTCTAAAATTGTGTCATTTGGGGGGTATTTATACTATCCTGACATTGTAGCACCTGAAGAAACATGACATGTGCTCAGAAAGTCAGAGCTGCTTCAAAATGCGGAAATTCACTTTTTTGCACAATAGTTTGTAAACGCTATAACTTTTACCCAAACCAATAAATATACACTTATTGGATTTTTTTATCAAAGACATGTAGAACAATAAATTTAGAGAAAAATTTATATAGAAATGTAGTTTTTTTAAAAGAATTTACAACAGAAAGTGAAAATGTCATTTTTTTGCAAAAATGTCGTTAAATTTGTATTAATGGCAAAAAAGTAAAAATGTCAGCAACAATGAAATACCACCAAATGAAAGCTCTATTAGTGAGAAGAAAAGGAGGTAAAATTAATTTGGGTGGTAAGTTGCATGACGGAGCAATAAACGGGTAAATTAGTGTAGTGCAGAATTGTAAAAGTGGTTAAATTATAGCTTGATACAATTGGGGGTGTGGGTTGTTTATTAACTGCGTGTCCTGCTATTATGTGACTGGCTGCTATTAAATCCTCTTCATCATTTTTATATTGCTGTAAGGACGGGTAGAGAGGAGGGGTGTGTGAGGGGTGGTAGGGGCGCTGAACAGTTAATTTTATGTACATATGAAGGTGGGGGATACATCTGATGTTTTTATCATTTTCCTTCTTAGTCTGTATCTCATGTAGTTTTCTATCGTCTTTTGATCTCTTTAAACCTTTTGTCTTGCACATGTTGGGGTCATACCAGTGGGGAGCTATCTCTAGCCATTGTTCTCCTCCTTTCTGCATATAATCCATATCCCATGAAGGGTCAGGTTCAAAATACGGCCAGGCGGCAGTGTCATCTAAGCATAGACCCTTGACCATGTCCATGTGATATATGCTATTATCTCCTTCCCTGGGAAAGGGGTCTACCGCTTCCATTGCCTCTGAACATCCTGCCAAATTATCTACCCATGGGTAAACAAGGTAATACTTTGTAGGACTGACTCGGGCAACATATTATTTACATGTTTCTCCTGGTTCTGGTTTAGGGTATTCTGTCTTAGATTTTTGACTACTCATTATCAAAACTTATTTTCTTACAAAAAGAATTCAAAACAGTAATAGCAAAAAACAAAACAGAATGTTAGTCTTGGGCCGACAGCTGTACACTTACGACCCAGCCTGTCACTTCCCCTTATATAACTATGTTAGACAAAACAACTTATCATGCAAAACTTCTACAATTATCAAACAACTTAACATGCAAACTTCTACAATTATCAAACAACTTAACATGCAAACTTCTACAATTATCTTTATTAAGAATCAAATCAAGCTGTGAAACCTTCTGTTCCCTGAACAGTTTTTTACGGACTCCTGAGCCCTCTGAAGTGCACTTTCCTTGTTACTGGACTTCCCTGAGTTCCTAACTTGACAGCTCCCTGAGCTGTGTACAACTCCCTGAGTTGTATCTTATGTGTCCCTGACACAATACTGGATACTCCCTGAGTACCTAATCTGACAGCTCCCTGAGCTGTGTACAACTCCCTAAATTGTATCTTATGTGTCCCTGACACAATACTGGATACTCCCTGAGTACCTAATCTGACAGCTCCCTGAGCTGTGTACAACTCCCTAAATTGTATCTTATGTGTCCCTGACACAATACTGGATACTCCCTGAGTACCTAATCTGACAGCTCCCTGACCTGTGTACAACTCCCTGAGTTGTATCTATGTATCCCGGATACAAAACTCTGTACTTACTCCGAGACGTGGCCAGTGGACAAAATTGGTGTCTCTTCTCACCAGACCCGAGGATGACCTTCTCGATCCCGGACAGAGCCCCCAGATTGTTAGGAATATTCATTTCTTCCCTTTTATTGGTAGTTGGTACCCCTGGTACTAGACTTCGGTATTCAGCTTGATTTGATTCTTATCTGGCGCCAGGAGAGCAGCGTTCACACAGGACACAATTAGGTGTTGTGCAAAGCCACTCTGAGTCTTTATTACTTACATGAGACATATATAGTCGTAATCCAATGACATGATGTTTAAGTTTAACCAATCACAGAGTAACACATGTCCTAGCTACACATTTCAGTTATCTTGTCTTTAGAATCAAAGCTATATGTCAACAAAATAGTTTTTCGAGAACTCTTTCACCTCCGTGTCCCTGATATACTAATGTATATAGACCTTGGACTGCAATATAAACGTATTACAGCTACATTACAGTCCAAAGTCCACTCCACACAAGCTCCAAGCGTCATCCACACTAATGTATAGATGAAACTCAAAAGTCCATACAAAATAGATCATTAATAGAGACCCTTCAGTGGCCATCTTGTAATAGTGTCTGTACTAACAGCAGAAAAGC
The DNA here is from genome assembly GCA_033119425.1 of Bufotes viridis. Lineage (NCBI taxonomy): Eukaryota > Metazoa > Chordata > Amphibia > Anura > Bufonidae > Bufotes > Bufotes viridis. The sequence goes on from JAKVIS010001281.1 coordinate 8,580, forward strand.
ATATATGACGTAGCAAGGAGGCGTGTTCTCTTTGGTAGGATGGAACCTTCGTGCTCTGGAGAAGATAAGGTGTCTGAGAGCTGGAGTATATGAGAGCTTTCTTAGCTGATTCAAAGAATGATGTCCACATCTCTATCAGTTCCCCCTTGGACCTCATTCTTTCCCTAATACAACCTAGCACATCTGTCCCAATACTTTGAATCCTCTTCACCAGCTTCCATGGCAACATGGCAACCTAGCCTAGTGTATAGACTCCCATGACACTAGACTTAGCACACACACCAACAGAACTAGGTTGACTTTGTCTCCCATCCTCATGAAATTCTCTCATGATCATCTCCGGGTAGCCTCAGCTACGGCTTTGAGCAGAAGCCTCCTAATGCAGGGGATGATACAACAGACAATTACTGCAAGGATTAATAATACAATGAATATAACCATTCCAATTTGTAACAAGGTCTGTTTTAAATTTTTAATCCAGTTTTCGAACCAATTTTCCCATGAGCTATCCACCCCAGAATTTCTCTTTAATTCTTCTAAGAGAGAAGTAAGTCCCTTCAGGTCCTAAGTTATCGGGAATTATGGTACAGCAGGTTTCACCAATCATTTTACACACACCACATTTTTCTGCTAGTAGCATGTCCAGGGCCATTCTATTTTGGAATGCCATAACACTAGTGGGCCCCAGCTGCTCCACTATATCCTTTAATGCATCTCTGATGTAATTCACAAATCTCTGCTGATTATAATAGATGTAGTTTATCCAATCCACATTTTTGTTTAAAACCCTGCTGCCAATTGACTTCTGGCTTTGAATTCATCTAGGACCCCCTGGGAATCTATTTACATGTAGGAATCGAGGCTGCCTCCTGGGTTGGTATCCCTTCTTCTCCTTACCATTGCCTCTCCTTGCGCATAACCAAATCCTAACCCAGGGTTCCTTATTTTCTCAATGGTTTTCTCCCAGTAAAGGGGATTAAATATATGGAAAGGCATCAACAGTAGGGATAAGGCACATTGTCCATGCCAAGTAATTTTCAACTTTGTCCTCAGTTTCATATCTGCACACAACCAGATCACATCCTCTAATGCTTGAGTCTGGTTCATCAAATGACTTTGATAGGCTTCTACAGTGGTATTCATCACTGTTCCACAATATCCTTCTGGAAACCTGCCCATGTTTTTCCCTTTTTTGACCTCTATTTCAAAACAGGTGTAATTCCCCTTGTATATGGTTATCCCTCCCCCAGATTCAGGAGTTTCTCTTTAGTTTGGGAACTTCTCTGCCCAAACCTTGCATTCAGTCAAGTTGGTGGTCTGATTCACATACATGCTTGTAAAGCATGAATATTGACTAGGACTTAAGTGAAGAGGCACAGTTCCTAAGTGTGGTCTGGCTGTGCCACAGGTGATACACCAAGATCTGTTTACCTGTGATGCCGTGTACTTCATCCATTCCAACCAAAACTTATGGTCGGAAAATCCTGTTTCCACTGCCAGTGTCTCCTCTACAGTAACAAGGGGTTGGGCTTTTGTATTGGCAGTGAACTGGGGGTAGGATTTGGAACAGGCCTATCTGTGATGTCCTTAAGGTGGAACTGTCCCCAAGGCCCATATTTATCAGATGGATATTTCTTCAAAACATACATTCCCAAATCTGTTGGTTGGGGGACTCTATTGTCCGTATTAATGGATGACAACCCAGGGGCCCCCTTTATCAGCGGGATATTTTTGACATGTTTTGAGCTGAGTTTCTCCCATATTATTGGTAGTTAAGTGCATTCTGGTAACTAGAGGCTTTCCCCCTGTATCCTTTCTTTGCATCCTTTCAGCTGGTTTGTATCCCCAGCTGACTTCTGCATTGATGAGTACATCGGCCCAGGCTGTACAGTGCTCATTATTGGTCCTGGTAACACATACATAGAATTGCAGGTAAGCAAAATCAAACATTGAACTGTCATGACATCTGCAATCAGCAACATCACAGAAGTCAAATTCAAACACCTGTATTGTCTCTGTGGTATTTACCCAGAGCAAATATGATCAGCCCTGGTATTGCCGCTCTAGACATCTGAGGCCCAGTATGAACATTGGGCCCCATATACTCCCACAAGACCCACACCCCCTCCCAAGAAGAACACCAGAAAGGATATCATTCTCAGCAGGCCTCTGTGTGGGGGGCCGGAACTTTCTTGCAGTGTGAAGCGTGTGTCCAGGTCGTCTTCCACTCAAGTTTCACAGACGTGTGAGTAGTTAGTAGAACCTGGAATGGGCCATCAAATCTTGGCTATAGAGTCTTTCTGACATGCCTTTTCACCACAACCCAATCTCCCGGCTGAAGGGTATGACTTCCAGGAATTTGGCTGGGATCTGGAAGTGAAGAGAATACTCGAAAAATGTAGGTCAGTCAGATGTTTACACAGAGCAGATACATAGCCAGTAAAGCAATCATATTGCAAAGCAAGTTCTTGGGGAAAATACTGTCCTAACTTGGGGCACTCCCAAACAAAATCTCAAAAGGGGACAGCTTTTCCTTCCCCTAGGGGTATGTCTGACACTGGATAGGGCAATTGGAAGAGTCTCTGGCCATGGTTTACCTCTCTTTTGAGCCATTTTCAGCATTTTTTGTTTCAATGTGCCATTCAGTATTTCAACTTTGCGGCTGCTTTGTGGTCTATACAGGGTATGGAAGGCAAGATGAGTCCCCAGTGCTGCCCATATCTCCTGGGCCACTTTAGCTGTAAAGGCAGGTCCTTGATCACTCTCTATCACTTCAGGTACCCCAACAGCTTCTTCACTGTTGTCTTCGCTGTCTGATTCTTCATGGTATAGGCTTGAGGCCATCCAGAGAACATGTCTATGACCTCTAGTGCATACTGGTATCCCTGTGTAGGGGGCATCTTTATGTTGTCAATTTGGATCCTTTGAAATGGGTAGAGAGGTTTTGGTGAACACTTGACAGGGACTTTTCCATTTTCTCTGGGTTGCATCTGGCACAGACCATGCAGCTTTTACATGTCGGGCAGTGTACTTGGAGATGGCTGGAACCAAGAAGATGGAGGATATGAGGATATTCATAGCTTCCTTCCCAAAATGAGTAGGTCCATGTACCCAATTCACATTCATAGGGTAAAGACTTCAGGGTAGGCATATTAGATGTCCAAGCTTCCACATGTAATCATCATCTGAGTCTGGTCCTGCTCGGTTCCCACCCCATGCAACCACTTCTTCGTCAGAAGCTTCATTCTGTCTGTCTATCAGGAACCATTTGTCTTCAGAAGTTTTCTCCACCTTTCTTGGGGCATGGACCAATTTTTTCATAGGGTGGGATCCACGTGGTATTCCTGTCTCGTCTCTTACGACCTTTGACCGTGTCTGGGCCACCATCATCTTCACCTCCTCTCTTCTCCTCATTGCAGCTTCCTTTGCTGCTCTGACAGCTTTGGCATTTCTTTGGGTCTATGGAGTATCTAGTTTTTTTAGTGTGCCTTGACTTTAAGTATGGCCACTTGCTTAGGGAGGGTCAGGGCCTCCATTAGCGCTTGCACAGCTTCAGCATGTGTTACAGGAGTTCCACTCGCAGTGATGAAATTGCGGCTCCTCCAGATGGGGCCAAAGTCAAGCGCTACTCCAAAAGCATATCTGGAATCCGTGTATATGTTAGCAGTCTTCCCCTCAGCCATCTTGCAGGCCTCAATGAGGGCTGTCAGTTCAGCCTCCTGTGCAGACTTGTCAGGAGAAAGAGGGTGGGCTTGTAGCACATCATGTAAGGAGGTAACCGCATATTCAGTATGATATCTGCCTTGATCATCTGCATATTGAGATCCATCTACAAACAGATTGAGATCAGGATTGTCTAGTATTGTTTCAGTCACGTTCGGGAGAGGCTCAGTCTCTTGCTTAATCAACTCCAGGCAATCATGGCAATCTCTAGAGTAAAAGCATCATCAGAATAAACATCTCCCTCCTCAACAATCCCCCTTGAGGAGAAGTAAGGAGGGAAGCAGGGTTGAGGACATGACACCTAGAGATAGTCACAGTGTCCAGAAGAAGAAGAGAACTGTTAGGGGGAATATTAATTATTAATATTTATGCAAATATCAATAATTAATATTCATAAATAAGCGGGACATCTGTATATGACTCCGCCTATTTATACCTTAATTAAGGACTATTTTACCTCCTTTTGCCTTACACTATTCACTTAACTCAACTACGTACGACTTACACTGCTACTATATAATGTGGCGCCTACGATAACAAAAAGACTACACGCTGTGCTTAAATAATAAAAGGTATTTATTAACACAATACACATCTATAGTCTATAATTATATATATTCATATAAAAGGGAATATGAATATATATATTTATAGCCACACAATAATACAGTCAGTCAATTACAACACTACAACACTACTACACATACAATATTCCTAACTATTCTACATACAATCCCAATTCCACCCCACAAACTAGCTATACAATTACACTAACATACATTACAGCAGTAACCCACCCACCTGGCTATTCACACTGTCCCTACTGCAATAAAGGGTTAATACAAATTACAATGCAGTCCAGGGGTAATGGCACTGCAAAACTTAACACAAAATGGGCTGCAGGGGTCACTCTGCACACAGAAGCCTTGAAGGGGTTCAGGGTTACAGGGCTGCTAGGCACTGCAAGGGTCCTGGGCTGGGGTACTGCGGGCTGGAGAAGGGTTGCAGCTTAGGGGTAAACAGCAGCAGGAGTTGATGCTGCTGGGCAGGGAAGGGTACATGGGAATGTAGGGATCTGGGAAATCAGGGCAGAGGTTGGGGGTACTCAGCCATCTTCGGGTCCCATCTGTGTCCTTCTCAGTCAGGAGCCGAGTTCAGAAGAGCCCTCCTTTGTAGAGCCATGCCCTAATATCAGTGAAGTCCACTGTACCTTGTGAACCCTCCCCCCAAGTAGTTTGGAGATAGGGGGGGAGGAAACAGGTTTAGCATGTAAGCCATGTGCTGATCAAAAGTTGCCATAAAGTCTGCAATCTCCTGTCCTGGACCCACATCCTAGTTAGCATCTCTATGCTAACTACCCCCCAGGGACAGTTGGGCGATTTAACAGATAACAATGCAAGCCATGGCCTACAGGCTAAACATGGGCCTGTATCAAGTTGATATTCTATAAGGGGACACATTCTATAAGGGTATATATATATATATATATATATATATATATATATATACACATATATTTCAACCCTTCCTCAACAATCCCCCTCCTCAACAAGAACACTGCATATGAAGGTGTCTAGCCGCTGATAGATGTTTTGGTTAAGTTTGCTAAAGAATTGCAGAAATGTCATGGGGGCCCAAAATCTGCAGAGGATGACCCAGGACAATATCAGAAGTCTTGTCCAGAAGAAGGTGGCAGGTGTGAATGGCACATATGCAGCAAGGGGTCCCCCGAGCAATTGGATCCAAGCGGGCTGAGTAGAAGCCCAGAGGCCTGTTTCTGCCCCCAGTGGCTTTGAGTAAGGACCCATGTGGCATGTCACTGATGTTCCATGACATGCAGTCTAAAAGGAAGGCTGTAATTAGGCAGTCCTAGGGAAGGAGAGGAAGAAGCCGCTTCCTTCAACTGATTAAAACAAAGTTTAGCATCCTCTGTCAGATAGAATGGAGTGTGCGGTATGCAGTCATACAGTGGTTGCATGAGGATAGAAGCATCTATGATCCAAGGGCGGCAGTATGAGATGAGGCCTAGGAAGGCCTGCAACTCTTTTGAGGTAGTTGGTTCTTAAATCTGCAAGATATCCTTTTTCCTCTCTTCTATAAGGTGTTTTGCACCAGGACTAAAGGCAGTGTCCGAGGAACACTACTTTTGACTGACACCACTGGATTTTATCTTTTGAGACCTTGCGTCCCTGATCTGACAGGAAAAGGAGGAAGGAAAGCGAGGCATCTGAACACACACGGGTGTCCTGTGCGCAGACGAAGAGATCATCCACATACGGGAGCAGGACAATATCATCATCACCTTGCTTCCAATCATCCAGGAGAGAAGACATGGCTTTATTGAACTGGGATGGGCTATTTTGAGCTCCTTGCGGCATGACTGTCCAGGTATACTGTGACCCTGCATGGGTGAAGGCGAAAAGGTATTGACATTCGCGGTGTAGGGGCACAGAGAAAAAGGAATTAGCTAGGTCAATGACTAAATACCGCTGCATCCGGTGGCACTGCAGTAAGCAGGGTGTGGGGTTTGGTACAATCGGAGTTTCCAAGATGGTTGCTTCATTCACAGCCCCAAGATAATGAACCATCCTGTAGGTGTCAGGTTGTCCTTTTTACCTTCCTCACTCTCACCATCTCTATGTGGATAATTACTACACAAGTCTACCACTGTTTCAGTCCCTGACTTCCAGAGGTACTGTGGCGTGTGGCACAGTACGCAAAAATAAGAGAGGACTCCTAGATCCCAGCTAGGGTAACCACTAATAAAGGAGACAGCCATGCTCTCCTCACTGAAGCCAGTTTGGGCAAAGCGGCGTTGGGAGGAGAGCAACCGCAGGATCGACACATTTGTGGAGGGTATATTCTATTATCTTGCACCGCTCTTTAGCTTTTGTTCTGCCTTCTTAAAGGACATTTTGCCCTGGGGCTAGTACTGTTAACTATAGCTGTGGAGTGCTGTATACATGTTACTATGCACTTTTTGTGTGTACCCTTTATGTGCTGACCTCTGCGGTCCCCTCTATTTTTTCTTCCTTACTTGTGTTTCATTGGTGCTACTGCTCGTTTTATGGTATATTTTACTATACTTATTATACCTATTTATAAACTAAATAAAATTGTATTCTTTGTACTCTGTGGTATTGTGCGTTCAATGGTTTGGTGTTCTCAATGAAGACATGGTGGTAAGCAGAAGAGCGATGTCCTTATACTGCACCTCGTACAGATGGCGCTGTACAATGCGTAAATGCTATTTAGATCTAGAGGCCAGAGAAGAACATTCCTACAATTTTAACGATTTAAAGAGGTGGTGATAAAGGCCCTAATTCTTCCAAACCAAGCAATGGAGGGTCCCAGTACTTCTGCAAGTTACAATGCCCGAGTTGTACCAGGGCAACAGTTCAATGGTGAAGTCCCCAAATAGCGAGGAAGGAAAGGACCCAAAAGGTGTGTTCCAAAAGGGGGATAAGGAAAGACACCATTCACCATTGCAAAACTTGCCCTGAAAAACCTGGCCTGTGCATCAAGGATTGTTTCAGAATCTACCACTCATCCATGGATTCATTTCATCCTTAATGTACTCTGTAGTTTTACCACCTTATGTCTCTGATTTTATCCACATAGCTTACATATCCACCTTTCACCAACCACTACATATTAATTTCTGTAAAACACCTGTTTGGTCAAAGGTGCCTATTCCACCCCTTAAAATGTTCGTACAAGGTTTCACTTTCCAAAATGGGGGTCACTTCTTGGGGTCTCTGTCTTATTCACTTACTCTGTCTTATTCGTATGAGTGGTCTGTTCAAACAGCTGATCAACGTGGGTGCCGGGAGTCAGCACCTCGCCGATCTCATATTGATGACCTGTCCCAAGAACAGGTCCTCAATATGGGAAACTGGACAAACCCTTCAAGGATTATTTAAAATGCTTAGCATTGACTTTTCAATAGCTAAATACCTCTGGTGGTATGAGATTGTCATGAACCAGCGGGTGTGAACCCACTGTGCCACGTGACCAACCTCCTCTAAGGGCATTGTCTAAGTGAATCCTCGTTCTTCGCAGGGGTTTACTTAGGGGGTAGACTTTCTCGAGAGGAACACCAGGTCGCTCCTCTTGAGGAGGATTGGCACACGAGACAGCTGGTCCAGAGGATACCAGTGCAAGGTACTAGAGGTACAGTCGTCAGCAGGCCGAGTCGTAAACAGGTGCAACAGTGTAAGACCGAAGGATGAGACAGAGGCGAAGTCAAAGAAGCAATGGGTCAGGGCAGGCGGTACAGGACTGGCAATCCGGTTTAGCAATAGGAGAGTGCAGACAAGCAGCCATGAATCAAACAGATAGCAGAGTCCAGAAAGAAGCACAGATAACAGCAACTAGGGATGAGCGAATCTACTTCGGGGGCTTCATCTGAAGTCGCTTCGCATAAAACTTTGTTGAAATACTGTACGGAGCTCCTGCTCCATACAGTATTAGAATGTATTGGCTCAGATGAGCCGAAGGTATTACTTCACGAAGTCTCGCGAGACTTCGTGTAATAACTTTGTGACTTAATTATTACTGTAAAAAAGCTTGGTACTGAACTCATGAATAAGTCTGCATCTGTGATGCGGTGAGTACACGGCTGGTGCCCGTGTTTAGCGGAGCTGCTGTTAGCGGGCCACAATACGGCACGGCCAGGCAACAGGCAGTGTGCATGAGCCCTAAAGCAGATAGCGATACATAGTAACAGTTTATAAGGCTGAAAAAGACATCTGTCCGTCCAGTTCAGCCTGTTATCCTGCAAGTTGATCCAGAGGAAGGCAAAAAACAAAACAAAAAAAACTGTTAGGTAGAAGCCAATTTTCCTCACTTTAGGGGAAAAAAATAATTCCCGACTCCAATCAGGCAATTAGAATAACTCCCTGGATCAACAACCCATCTTATAGCCTGTAATATTATTACACTCCAGAAATTAATCCAGACCCCTCTTGAACTCTTTTAGTGAACTCACCATTACCACCTCCTCAGGCAGAGAGTTCCATAGTCTCACTGCTCTTACCGTAAAGAATCCTCTTCTATGTTTGTGTACAAACCTTCTTTCCTCCAGACACAGAGGATATCCCCTCGTCACAGTTACAGTCCTGGGCATAAATATATGATAGGAGAGATCTCTGTACTGACACCTGATATACATAGTAATTAGATCTCCTCTCAGTCGTCTTTTTTCTAAAGTGAATAACCCTAATTTTGATAGTCTTTCAGGGTACTGTAGTCCACCCATTCCAGTTATAACTTTAGTTTCCCTCCTCTGAACCCTCTTCAGCTCTGCTATGTATGGCTTGTTCACAGGAGCCCATAACTATATACAGTACTCCATGTGTTGTCTAACTAGTGATTTGTAAAGTGGCAGGACTATGTTCTTATCATGGGCATCTATGCCCCTTTGATGCAACCCATTATCTTATTGGCCTTGGCAGCAGCTGCCTGACACTGGTTTCTACAGCTTAGTTTTCGGTTCACTAAAATTCCTAGGTCCTTTTACATGTCAGTGTTACCCAGTGTTTTACCATTTAGTATGTACTGGTGACTTGCATTATTCCTTCCCACGTGCATAACCTTATATTTGTCAGTGTTAAACTTCATCTGCCACTTTTCTGCCCAAGCCTCCAATCTATCCAGATCCATCTGCAGCAGTATACTGTCCTCTTCCATGTTAATTTCTTTACACAGTTTAGTGTCATCTGCAAAAATTTATATTTTACTGTGCAAGCCTTCTACAAGATCACTAATAAATATATTAAAGAAAATAGGGCCCAATACTGACCCCTGTGGTACCCCACTAGTGACAGTGAACCCATCTAAATGTGTACCATTAATAACCCCTCTGTTTTCTATCACTGAGCCAGTTACTTACCCACATACTGTACAGACATTTTTCCCCAGTCTAAGCATTCTCATTTTATATACTAACCTTTTATGTGTTACAGTGTCAAATGCTTTGGAGAAGTCCAGATATACGACATCCATTGATTTGCCGCGGTCAAGTTTAGAACTTATGCAGCCTGATGAAGGATATTTAAACCCGGGCAGGCTAGTGTACGGGCTACCACTGATGAAGAAGGCTGCAATCCTTCTAAACGCGTATGGTTTCTCAAGCACTGGGAAGCGCTTCCAAACTGCCCTGCACCATCAGGCTGCCTCCACCCACCGACAATACCGGGAACTAAAAGTGCCCTAAAAAAAGCGCATGCAAAAATTGGCAAGAACGCCAGACACGGCCAACGGCCCTCTCATCGGAGGAAAAAGATCGCAGCATTCGTATCGACGGTCCGCTCCGCAAACAGCAGCTTCTCGCAATCATCTCATCCTCCTGCAATCGCGCTGCCAGCCGCACCAAGTACCCACAGCACACAGAGGATCCTACGCAGAAAAGAACTTGCGATCTTCAAGGAAAGGGAACAGCGACCAGTGAGCCAATTTTCAGTGGGATGCCACCAGGCACTGGTTCGCTGAAAATTATTTTCGCATAAATTAAAATCACTTTCATATAGCTGCATATACTTATACATTGGGTCTGGAAGGCTGCTGTTGTACTTTTTTCCACTGAACTCATCCCAGAGCATTGACTATACTTTTACAATATTTTATCATCATTATTTTTTTCTTTGGACATATAGCCCACTACAGGGTGTTTTAATATCATTTTTTCACAACCCCCTCTTTTTTCTTTTTTCCTATCAACATTTGATTCTTAGCTTTTTATCCAATTTTTCACTACTATTCCCCTCACACTGGGAGTGACCTATATTGAAATACGTTTTTTATCATTTCGTTTTTTTTTATCATTACTACTACTAAAATAAATTTAGTTTTTTTTAACATACCTATACTATCCCTGTCTTTGATATCTTCTGGTGACCTGATATAGAGTGCTTGTCTTCCTAGTTTCCTATACGCCTGCCTCTTCTGACTAGGGTGAGTCAGTTCAGACACGTGCACCTAGCATATTGTCCATACAGGAGAGCCACCGTATTTTCTTCGAAAGTTTAGAACTTAACTCCTCATAGAAACTGATTAAATTAGTTTGATATGACCGATCCCTGATATGGCGTTATTTACTTATTTTCATTGAGGTATTCCAAGATAGCATCTCTTAGAAAACCTTCAAACAGTTTACCCTCTACAGATGTTAAACTTACCGGCCTATAGTTTCCGGGCTTTGTCATCATCAGCCACCAAGACAGCCACGTCCAGGAACTGCAAGGAACGGCCCCTAAATACATGGGTAAACTTCATGTTCATGCCCTCACTTTCATTGAGGTAGGTTGCGAAATCAAGGAAATCTGACTGGTCACCAGACCATATAACAAAGATGTCATCGACATACCTGAGCAATAATTTAATGTGTCGCAAGAAGGGATTTTTCGTAGAAAAAACGTATTTGTCTTCAAACTTGGCTAAATATAAATTGGCGAACGTGCAAGACACAGGAGTGCCCATTGCCATTCCATGTTTTTGTTTAAACCATTGTTGGCCAAACACAAATACGTTATTCCCAAGGACAAAATCCAAACCTTCCTTAATGAACTGACAAAACAGCTCATCTTTTCCCACATTATCTAGAATATCAACAATTGCGTCAACCCCTTCCTTATGTGGGATCCGGATGTATAAATTTTCCACGTCCAAAGACACTAAGCTATAATTATCGTGCCATTCAAAGTTTTTAGAGCTTGTAGGAAATCATTAGTATCTTTTACATATGCAGGGGCATATTTTAACATAGGTCTCAATAACCAATCCAGGTACTTCGATAAGGGCTCTGTCACTGAGTTGACACCTGCCACTATAAGGCAGCCAGGTGGTCGACTCTGCGACTTATGCACCTTAGGTAAGAAATACCAGGATGGTTTATTGGGAAGAAGTAGGTATTAATTTCTCCACCTTAAGCATGGGGATAAAATCTAGTTCAACATATTTAAACAACCATTCTTTCAATTTCAACTCAATATCTTGTATAGGGTCATACTCAAGTTTTTTCTTAAGTTTGAGTGTCTTCCAACTGTCGCATCGCCTCTTCTACATAGTATTTTCTTGTCATTAATACTATGTTGCCACCCTTGTCGGCAGGTTTTACCATCAAATCCTTTTGATTACGCAGCCAATTTAACCCTTTTTTTTCCTCAATACTTTAATTATCCTCTATTTTCGGATAGATTAGTGCCTTTATCTCTTTTAGTACCTGGTGATGAAAGATATCGATGGTGCTACAAGCAGACAAGGGGGGACAAAAAATGGATTTTATGCCTCCAGTAAATTCACCAATTTCTTCTGTGATTCCCTCAGGACTAGTTAAATCGACATCTGCAAGAAACTCCAAACATTTTATTTCCTCCTCATGGAACCCAGCAGACATGCAGAAACTCAAAGGCCCCGCAGTAGCTGGTATCTCTCCTTGTTTTTTTACATTAGTAGTTGAAACAACATTGCTATAGAACTTATGCAGATGTAACTTCCTAACGGATTTAAATAAATCGATTTCAAACCCCACATCATCAAAATTCTCCACCAGGCTGTACCCTATACCCTTTTCAAGGAGTGAGATATAGCCTGGGGTAAGTTCCAAATCAGTTAGATTAATAATAACATTGCTATTCTTGGTCGCTAGAGCAGGTTTGGCATTTAATGCTTCCAAGACACCTGTCTCTTTTGTCTGGTCGATTTTCTTACATCCCTTTGACTTCTTTCTACCCCTCCTGATGCATTTTCTAAAGGGCTAGCTTTATGTTCACTCAAGCGACTGCTCATTATGATCATTAGGGTCATCTGATGCACTCGATTCGAATCTGTAGTCCGGTATTCACTCCTTATGCGTCTAAATTGGCGCTTTTTCCATTGTTGCTGTCTCTTTTTCTTATTCCACTCAAAGATTTTTCAAGATTTATAATCGGCTTTATCTCTTAAAAACTTGTCTCTCTTTCTATCTTTTATCTCCGCTTAGGTGACCACTAGTTTTTTATTTAGTTTTTTATCAAATGATTGTACTTGATTTTCAGTTAATCTCCCCTGTAGCTCTTTTTTCATTATCATTAGATCCTCCTGCACCGTTTTATATTCAAATTCTTCTCTTTTTAGCAATGTTTCCATCAGTTTTATTCAAAAGTCCATATGTAATTGTTGCCACTCGCTCAAAAACTCCTTATCATTTTCATATTGCAAAGGTTCCTTATAGACTCTTATAGTCAGTAATACAGCGTATTCCTTTTCATTGACAAGTGTTTGTTTGTATTGTTTTATACATTGTGATTGTTTTTTCACATTAATAATCGAATGCATTTGCATATGCTGTAATTAAGGTATAAATGAACACCTGTAAGACGTATGTGCGTCATGGGCCTGAGGAGGCGCATTTGATTGCGCGAAACGGCCGTCGCCTGTCTGCAGGAAAGTTTGTCTGCCCCTACCGTGATGTCCATAATGGACGAATAAAGGTTACGATTTTACCAAGTGGTAATTGCCGCCCCCTTTTCTATTTTTTTCTTCTACATTTTGTTCGGATCAAGTTGTCTTTACTACAGGGCAGAGCACCTCCAAATATATAGAGAAACACACACGATCATTGTGGGAAGCCGTGTCTATATTTGTGGAGCTCGTTTGACTGCGGAGGTCACTGAGGAGATTACTGTCAAGGGAGTGGGGTGCTATGAAACTTACTGTTAAAGGGGTGGGCTGCTATGAAGGTCAAAGTTTAAGGTATGGGCTGCTGTGGAGGTCCTATTTTAAAGTGGTGGGGCACTGTGGGGGAGGGGGGTCAGTGTTAAGGTGTGGGGGACTGTGGAGTTCACTGTTAAAGGGGGATACTGTCGATATCTTTTAACGACACACACAAACATTAAATGAAATAGATGAAATATACCCTTGCGAAGCCCGATCTTTCTGCTACTTTTTAATAAAGACCAATTGAAAAAATGATTTTTAGCAAAAATAAGTACAATGCAGTAATAAAAAAAAAATTGCCCTCAAAGGTGTACATAACCTTTAAGGCCTCTTTTCCACGAGCGGATGCCGTGCGGCTAATCAGCTGTGTGAAAGTGTGCCAAGCCCCGCTCTGGACAGCAGAGACTTGGAGCATAGAGATGAGCCAACCAGTTCCTTCCACCATGAAGGAACCAGCGTCTCCCTGAGACCTAGTAACAACACACACACAAAGGAGAAAACTGGGGAACTTAGCTTGAGACGAAAGGGAAGCAGAAGATCCACAAACAACCAGCACAGAACTCCAGCAGGAAATATCAACCGCATGGTCAGCAGTGAGAGGTGGACTTAAATAGAGCCTCCTCACTGATAACGAGCAGAACCTGTGGAGAGGTGGGATCCTGCCAACAATAACTAACAAAAGGAAAAACAGAGAGACCTGTCAGATAAACTCACGTGCAGCAAGTCTATCCAATCTTCTCAGATTTCTCACAGGAAAAGCAGTGACACAGATATAAGGAGGCCATTATCTGAGCTGCCTGGTGGAACAGAGTGAATAATAAAATCTTGTAACTAGAGAAATTCACGGCTGCAACAAAAATAGTGGTTCAATTTTTTTATAAAGACAAAATAAAAAAATAATTTTTAGCTCAAAATGAGTATATTGCAATAATAATAAAAATTGTCCCCAAAGGTGTACATGGCCTTTAAAATATTTATGATTGGGTGGAGAGAGCATTTTGAAACCATAGGTACTTGGCAGAAATTAATCCACAAATGACTGTGCAAAGTGAAAATTACAGTTTTTTCTACAGATATGGCATTCTAATGACAAATACTGTGCCCAGCTTGTGCCACTTTCTGCTTAAAAACATCAGAAATCCAACAGATATCTTTAAAGGGGTTCTCCAGGAATTTTCAAATACCTTTCATTAGTTAGAATGGCTTGTTTTGTCTAGGGAACAATCATCAGAGGTAATAAATGGCCGCCGTCCTATTAGTTCAAACAAAACCTGTCACAATCACACAGGAGGACAAGTTACTTAAAGTATAACTGTCAAATTTTATTTTATTTTTTTACTATTGGATTCTGGTGATTAATATTACCTTGTTGGCCCTGTTTTAATTTCTGATTCTTAAATAAATAACCCCTAAAAGCCACCTAAAAGTCCCCAGTATTGGCTATTGTTACCTGAGATAAAATCAGGTTGCTATGCGTCTACCAGATGAGGACGGAGCACTCTGCGTGCACTGGGAACTGATAGTGAGTCAACATTGCAAGGGAATGTATAAAAAGCCAGGTTCTTCCTGACAGGAGATAACAGTGCTGGGCTGTGTGTGTGAACTTCTCCACATGCCTGTGCTTGACAGACACTCCCTTAGCAGTGCAGGACAATGTGGCTGCTCAGTGTATAAATGACAGCTTTATCTGATGAGAGGAGAGCTTGTAGAAGGACTACAGGCTTCAGCCAGACCTGGGAACTTCACTGCAAGACCCCCTATACAGAGCTGGTCTTCACTAACTTCACTGCAGGTGTCCTATGGATTAGCCTCAGGGCTGGGGGCAGCCATCTTAACAGAATAGTGAAATTGCAGTTTTATGCAGACTGGTTGCTAAGGGCTGAATCTTATTAAATAAGGGGTAAGTAAGTCTAATAGTTATTGATTCAGGAATATTATCATATTAGTAACTACATATATGAAAACTGAAATTTGGGTCTAAATGTGACAGTTATCCTTTAACAACACTGAGCTAAAGAGCTGTTCATGAAGTACAGAGAGGATGGACAGGACAGACTGCGATAATGGAGACTGCATACAAGTGCTGCTGCTCATCAGTCTCACCCCAACTCCCTCTGTACTTTATTAGTGATGTCCCGAACTTTTCGCCGGCGAACATAGCTTGTTCGCATTCGCCGCAGCCGGCGAACATATGCAATGTTCGGTCCGCCCCTAGACATCATCATTGAGCAAACTTTGACCCTGTACCTCACAGTCAGCAGACACATTCCAGCCAATCAGCATACCTTCCCACCTCCTATCAAAAAGCAAGGACAGCATCCATTTTAGATTCAGTCTGAAGCTGATTGTTAGTGAGCAGGGAGACTGCAGCTGCTGCTGTGCTGATGATTCTGAATTCATAGGGAAAGTGTTAGCTAGGCCAGTGTTCTGTGTCCACAGACTCATCTGCTGTAAGGACAGCGTCACAGCACCCCAAAAAGCCCTTTTTCTGGCTACTACATTAGTCTGCTTTTATTTTATTTTTCTCCATATATATATTGCAGTTGCCTGGCCTGCCCGTGTGTGAGGCTGCAGGCCCACAGACTGTAGTGTGCCCACTGCCAGTGCCCACCACTCATACCGTGTGGCACAGGACTTTACATAAAAAAAAGGCATTTCATTTTTACACTTTAATCTAATTTCAGTTGCCTGGCCTGCCTGGTGCCAGTGTGTGTCAGGCCCACTTTCACTGACTGTAGTGTGCCCTCTGCTAGTGCCCACCACTCATACCGTGTGGCACAGGACTTTGCATAAAAAAGGCATTTAATTTTTACACTTTAATCTAATTTCAGTTGCCAGCCTGCTGCCAGTGTGTGTCAGGCCCACTTCCACTGACTGTAGTGTGCCCACTGCCAGTGCCCACCACTCATACCGGGTGGCACAGTAGCTTGCCGATAAATAAGGCATTTAATTTCTACCCTTTAATCTAAGGTTAGTTGCCTGCCAGTGTGTGTCAGGCCCACTGACTGTATTGTGCCCTCTGCCAGTGCCCACCACTAATACCGGGTGGCACAGTAGCTTGCCCGATTAAATAAGGCATTTAATTTTACCCTTTAATCTAAGGTTAGTTGCCTGCCAGTGTGTGTCAGGCCCACTTACACTGACTGTAGTGTGCCCACTGCCAGTGCCCACCACTCATACCGGGTGGCACAGTACATTGCACGCATAGTACCACTAATAAAAAAAAATGACAGGCAGAGGCAGGCCAGCCCGCAGGGGCCGTCGTGGTGTTGTGATTTCCTTTGGCCCTAGAATAATGCCCAGTGTTCAGAGGCTCGGAACCTTGACGCACCATCCTCCTCCAGCTCAGCTTCGGCCACCCCTCAAGTTACCACTCGCCCGCCCGCCGCCACCACCAACACTAGCACAACAGCCGCTTCACTTGATCTGTCAGAGGAGTTATTTACACATCAGTTGGAAGAAATGAGTGATGCGCAACCATTATTGCCAGAGGATGTAGATAACAGGGATATGTCTCAGCCAGGCAGCATTACACACATGGACATACGGTGTGATAATGATTATGTTGTACCCGCTTCTGCTTCCTTTGCTGAGTTGTCAGATACAAGTGAACATAGTAACATAGTAACATAGTATATAAGACCAAAAAAATACATTTGTCCATCCAGTTCGGCCTGTTTTCTACAAGTTGATCCAGAGGAAGGCAAAAACCCTGTGAGGCAGAAGCCAATTTTCCCCACTTAAGAGGAAAAATTCCTTCCTGACTCCAATCAGGCAATCAGAATAACTCCCTGGATCAACGACCCATCTCTAGTAGCTATAGCCTGTAATATTATTACACTCCAGAAATACATGCAGTCCCCTCTTGAATTCCTTTATTGTACTCACCATCACCACCTCCTCAGGCAGAGAGTTCCATAGTCTCACTGCTCTTACCGTGAAGAATCCTTTTCTATGTTTGTGTACAAACCTTCTTTCCTCCAGATGCAGAGGATGTCCCCTCGTCACAGTCACAGTCCTGGGGATAAATAGATGATGGGAGAGATCTCTGTACTGACCCCTGATATATTTATACATAGATATTAGATCTCCCCTCAGTCATCTTTTTTTCTAAAGTGAATAACCCTAATTTTGATAACCTTTCAGGGTAATGTAGTTGCCCCTTTCCAGTTATTACTTTAGTTGCCCTCCTCTGAACCCTCTCTAGCTCTGCTTTGTCTGCCTTGTTCACAGGAGCCCAGAACTGTACACAGTACTCCATGTGTGGTCTGACTAGTGATTTGTAAAGAGGTAGGACTATGTTCTCATTGCGGGCATCTATGCCTCTTTTGATGCACCCCAAGTGAAGCGGTTGATGATGACGATGTGTCCGTGGATTTCTCGTGGGTGCCCGCTCGAAGAGAAGAACAGGTGGAAAGTTCAGATGGGGAGACAGAGAGGAGGAGGAGACGAGTTGGAAGCAGGGGAGGTTGTCGCAAGGAGCTAGTGGCACAGTCAGACAGCATGTATCGGCACCGGGGTCAGCCAGACAGCACGCCAATCAACGAATGCTGTTGCCACCACCAGAATGCTGTCATTGCAAAGCTCAGCAGTGTGGCATTTTTTTTGTGTGTGTCTGCCTCTGATAACAGCGATGCCATTTGCAACCTGTGCCAAAGAGTTGTGGGAAGTCCAACACCCACCTAGGTACAATTGCTTTGCGAAGGCACATGATCTCACATCACAAACGCCTATGGGATCAACACATGAGTACAACCAGCACACCAACTCAAAGCCACCATCCTCCTCCTGGTTCAGCAACTTCAGCCACTTCAACCACTGATGTCCTCCTTGTCCCTCAACCACCCGCCACTCCGCCTCTCACCTTCAGCAGTTCCTGCTCATCTGCCCACAGTCAGGTGTCTGTTAAGGAAATGTTTGAGGGTAAGAAGCCAATGTCATAGGGGACGTAACAGGGATTAAACTGATAAGAATAGTACTAAGACACCACTCATATAGGGTTGCACAGTACATTGCACAGCGCACGCTCAGTGCCCCAATTTGGAAGTAAGAAGAACGACCAAGCTTCTTTTTCCATCTCCCGGTTCCTAAAATCTATTCGATACACGTCCCCTGATAGGGGACGTAACAGGATTAAACTGATAAAAATAGTACTACTGATTACTGAACACACCACTTATATAGGGTGGCACAGTACATTGCGAGAGGAAGAGACCTTCAATGACGTCAGTGAGGACAAGGAACTGGACATGGCTAGCTTGGTATCCAACCTTGTGCAAAAGGGGAGTTTGCGGTTGTGCAAATGGACTGTTTGTGGTTGTTTGCGGTGCGTTAAACGGGAGTTTGGTCTGTCACAGTTAGGTCTGTCACTGTGAAGCGGGCGTAACCCTTACATTACCTGATCGATGCAACATCATACCTGATCGTATACACACACTGGATGTTTTAAAGCACGTTATTCCAAACAATTTAGGAATGTTAGTTGATTTATGCCCTTTATGGATTAAAACCCGACTCTGCGTCCACTACGTAATTTTCCATGGGAGTTTTGCCATGGATCCCCCTCCGGCATGCCACAGTCCAGGTGTTATTCCCCTTGAAACAACTTTTCCATCACTACTGTGGCCAGGGTTTTAAAATTCGCCTGCCTATTGAAGTCTATGGCGGTTCGGTTTGCCCGTTCGCAAACATTTGCGGAAGTTCACGTTCGCTGTTCGCGAATGGAAAATTTTATGTTCGCGACATCTCTATACTTCATGTCCCCTCATGAACTCCATTCTTATAGATATTCACCTGAAGGTCTTATCAGTGGTATTCAGGATCATCATTCCTGACAAGTAGAGCAGAGAGGATGATGAGGCAGCTCTTCAGCTCAGTGTTGTGAAGTAAATTGTCCTGCTGTGTGATTAGGACAGGTTTTGTGTGTACCAATAGGGTGGCGGCCATTTTGTTTCCCTAATGACTGCTCCCTGGACAAGCCATTATAAATAAATTAAATATATTTGGGAATATATTTAGAGCTCACTTCGTACAGTATGAAAAAAGTTTTATAAGAATCGACTTCAGATGTTTCATCCGAAGTCGATTCTCTCATCCCTATTCATGCCATTGGGGCTGGGTAGGGGACAAAGGGGATATGTTCGGGTTCAGTTCTGAACACAGGTCACACTAATGCCTTCTCAAAATCCACTGCTAGTATCATGCACTTCTAGTAATCCCCATTCAAATCTGTCAATAGTAACATAGTATATAAGACCGAAAAAAATACATTTGTCCATCCAGTTCGGCCTGTTTCCTACAAGTTGATCCAGAGGAAGGCAAAAACCCCTGTGAGGCAGAAGCCAATTTTCCCCACTTAAGGGGAACAAAATTTCTTCCCGACTCCAATCAGGCAATCAGAATAACTCCCTGGATCAACGACCCTTCTCTAGTAGCTATATCCTGTAATATTATTACACTCCAGAAATACATCCAGTCCCCTCTTGAATTCCTTTATTGTACTCACCATCACCACCTCCTCAGGCAGAGAGTTCCATAGTCTCACTGCTCTTACCGTGAAGAATCCTTTTCTATGTTTGTGTACACAGTCACAGTCCTGGGGATAAATAGATGATATATTTATACATAGTTATTAGATCTCCCCTCAGTCGTCTTTTTTTCTAAAGTGATTAACCCTAATTTTGATAACCTTCGAGGTACTGTAGTTGCCCCATTCCAGTTATTACTTTAGTTGCCCTCCTCTGAACCCTCTCCAGCTCTGTTATGTCTGCCTTGTTCACAGGAGCCCAGAACTGTACACAGTACTCCATGTGTGGTCTGACTAGTGATTTGTAAAGTGGTAGGACTATGTTCTCTTCATGGGCATCTATGCCCCTTTTGATGCAACCCATTATCTTATTGGCCTTGGCAGTAGCTGCCTGACACTGGTTTTTGCAGCTTAATTTGCTGTTTATTAAAATTACTAGATCCTTTTCCATGTCAGTGTTACCGAGTGTTTTACCATTTAATATGTACGTGTGACTTGCATTATTCCTTCCCATGTGCATAACGTTACATTTGTCAGTGTTAAACCTTATCTGCCATTTCTCTGCCCAAGCCTCCAATCTATCCAGATCCTCTGTAGCAGAAAACTGTCCTCTTCATTGTTAATTACTTTACACAGTTTAGTGTCATCTGCAAAAATAGTTAGTAACAAGTTATCAGTCATACACCTACCAGGTATCACCACTTGATCAATCACACCACACATTCTGTGTCTGGATTTTACTAAAGCATTTTCTAATTAGTATTAAGCAATGTAATAGGTCTCCCATTTTTCACACTCTTCTTATCCCTTTGTGAATATAAGCATAACCACACCCTCTTTCATAGACTCACGCAGCACACCATTATTCCACATGAATAAGTGGGAAAAAATAAGGGCCTATTTGCCATTCAGAGGTGCAGTTATATGTTGTAAAGCCCTTTTTGCTTATTAACTTATTAACCGTTGTGTGGTGAAGTGAGAAAATTGCAGACTTTTCTGGGGTGTTTATTTATTTGATCTAACACTCTGTGGGTCACTCTGTGGTCTCCTCATGTTGCTGTCACCTCCACACTATGTCACCTTGCCACTCTGTGGTCTCCTGATGCTGTTGCTGCCACCTCCACTCTGTCATTGTGCCACTCTGTGGCCTCCTGATGTAGCCACCACCTCCAGACTCTGTCATTGCGCCACTCTGTGGTCTCCTGATGGTGCTTTCACCTCACCACTATGACATTGTGCCACTCTGTGGACTTCCCATGCTGTTCCCACCCTCCCCACTTCATTACTGGCTGACATCATCATTTATTTGACTTTTCTTCTGATCTGTCAGAAGGATGGAAAAATGAGACAGCACAACAGATCCTGTCTGTGTAGCAGCTGTAAGGCCTGTATGGTCCCATCAGAATTGGCTTCTGATTTAGTAGCCAAAAGCAGGAGTGGGTACAAAACACAGAAGACATGCAAATATACCATTCATGTGTCATCTCTGTTTTAGATCCACCCCTGTTTTTTTTTGGCATTAGCAATACTGATGGATTATTAACCAAATGCTGACCGAGGGAAGGCGTATGCTCCACAGACAGAATTCGTTTTTGAGGGTTATTGTTCTGACGGATCAGAGAAAGAGCAAATTAATCAGTGACGTAAACACAAACTTACTGCTGAGACCCTCTCCACTCTGTCGGGGTGGGGGGCTCTGTCTTGGCTTTACTTGTATAAGCGTTTAATAGAACAGGTTCTGTAGACATCTATGTGGAATCAGCTGCTGATGGTGTAAATGGAGTGCGCTTCTTCTTTACACTAACATCGACCTGTAAGAGTTCATACTTGAGTTATTTGGTCAGTTTTGGCTCAGTGAGTGCCCAAATAAGTGAAGTGAGCAGTTATTCTAATATTTTTAATGCGATTTGCTGCAAATACAAAGCTAATCATTTCGGAAAATTCGGCAAACCGGCTGAATCGAATTTTTAATTTTTCGCTCTCTAGTGACAACACCAGCAGAATCCATTAAGTGGTAAGGCAGAGACTGCACTGACAGCAGCTTTGTGAGGTGAGAGTTAAGCTTGCGCATTAGCAGAGCATGTAGATCTATTTCTTGGCCACACATTCTGTTATGGATAGAGATGAGCGAACACCTGGATGTTCGGGTTCGAGAGGTTCGCCGAACTTCCGGAAAATGTCCGGGTTCGTGATCCGAACTCAACCCGAACTTCATCCCGAACCCGAACCCCATAGAAGTCAATGGGGACCCGAACTTTGGGCCCTAAAAGGCTGTAAAAGACTCCCGGAAAGGGCTAGAGGGCTGCAAAGGCGGCAAAATGTAGGTAAATCCCCTGCAAACAAATGTAGATAGGGAAATGATGAGTTAACATAAAATAAATAAAAATTAACCTGTAAAAGACACCCAGAGGGATAATATACCGCAATAAACGCATTGCGATTACAACTTTGAGCTAATGATCACCATGGGAATGCCTCCTCCAGTAGAATGTACTGTCGGATCTGAGAATTAAGTTGAAATCGCAATGCGATTCTTATATATTTGCTTAATCGCATTGCGATTTCAACTTAGCATTGCTAAATAATTCCATCCATATCGTTAACTTACTGAGTCAGTAAGTTAACGAATATGGATGGAATTATTTAGCAATGCTAAGTTGAACGGCAATGCGATTAAGCAGATATATAATAATCGCATAATCGCGTTCGAATAGAACTTAAAGCTGTCACTTAGTCAGTTTTAGTATGGTGTGCTGTAATAGAAGTTACATTCGTACGCGAATATAACTTAGAGCAATACAGTCCACTTTACACTGTTAGTTTTATTATCGCGATAATACAACTATTCAAGAATCGTAGTACGTGCGTCTGTACGTGTGTGCGTTACCTCGGATCGGATCGAGAGAGACGAGAGTGGAGATTGGTGACTGTCCCAGCGATTATGGCGAAAAGTAATTTCTCTAAAGAAGAGCTGGATTTCTTAATAACTGTAAGTAAAAGTAATTGAACTTAGTTAGTGTGTAATTCAGTAATGTGATTTAAACTTATTAATGATTTTTATTAGCCAAGAAGCCTGCAGGCCTTCACTGATCTCATAACTGCCTTACACTGTCACATGTCCTACTGCTTGGTGACATAAACTCATCACACAGGCTTTAGCAGACTGCACAACTACATAAGTGATTAGTGAAAGACACTGTTAAAGGGGTGGCAATGTTCAAGTCACTTTTAAAGGGATGACGATGTTCAAGTCACTTTTAAAGGGATGGCGATGTTCAAGTCACTTTTAAAGGGGCGGCAATATTCAAGT
Source organism: Bufotes viridis (assembly GCA_033119425.1). NCBI lineage: Eukaryota > Metazoa > Chordata > Amphibia > Anura > Bufonidae > Bufotes > Bufotes viridis. Next base: position 31,835 of record JAKVIS010001281.1, read on the forward strand.
CACTTTTAAAGGGATCGCAATGTTCAAGTCACTTTTAAAGGGATGGCGATGTTCAAGTGACTTTTAAAGGGGCGGCAATATTCAAGTCACTTTTAAAGGGATCGCAATGTTCAAGTCACTTTTAAAGGGATGGCGATGTTCAAGTCAGTTTTAAAGGGATGGCGATGTTCAAGTCACTTTTAAAGGGCGGCAATGTTCAAGTCACTTTTAAAGGGATGGCGAATTGGCGATGTTCAAGTCAGTTTTAAAGGGATGGCGATGTTCAAGTCACTTTTAAAGGGGCTGCAGTGTTCAAGTCAATTTTAAAGGGGCGGCAATGTTCAAGTCACTTTTAAAGGGATGGCGAATTGGCGATGTTCAAGTCAGTTTTAAAGGGATGGCGATGTTCAAGTCACTTTTAAAGGGGCTGCAGTGTTCAAGTCACTTTTAAAGGGGCGGCAATGTTCAAGTCACTTTTAAAGGGATGGCGATGTTCAAGTCAGTTTTAAAGGGATGGCGATGTTCAAGTCACTTTTAAAGGGGCTGCAGTGTTCAAGTCACTTTTAAAGGGCGGCAATGTTCAAGTCACTTTTAAAGGGATGGCGATGTTCTACTCTTTGACTGTTTTGATATTAAATGTTATTTTTGATGGTTCTTATGACTATGATAACTAATAATTGTATTTTAGAACTGTGGGATTACATGATTTAATTGTTATCTTGCAGGAAATGTTGGAGAAGGGGTACGACCGCAGCAGGTCAAGGGGCGAAAAGCAGGCCATAGTGCGGAGAATTGCTTTCCATCTGTGGCAGAAGAATGGGTGCACTCATCGGAAGGATGCGATTCTAAAAAGTGGTCAGATCTGAAGCGCCACCGGATGGATCTGATCACTAAGATCCGAGATAAATCTCTTCCAGGTACAATACTTATTTGCATAACTGAGCAGATAGATAACACAATATGTTGGCGAGAGAAATAAGTATTTTTAACCCTTTACAATAAATCACTTAGTCAGTGGTGTTGAACTGATGGGAAAGGGTGCTAAAAGTGGCAATATGAGACCTCTTTCTGGGCCACATATGTTTTTGACTTTACACAGTTGACTTTGGCCCCTGAAGCTTGTCCAAACTCCTCGCACGTCTGGACGAGTGTAGACAACAAGCATCGATCAGGACAATTAGGCCACATGCCCAAATGAAGTCATAGACTCGAATCACTCTTGTTCCCTGGGGAGTGGCCCAACACCCAATAGCAGCAGTGAGTTGAAGCTGAACTTAATCAACGATGCTCAAAGGCAGAGTTCGGGGTACCCACAGGGTCCTGGTCCGGCAGGTCAAGGCAGACACTGATGATACTACACTTGATCTAAGCCAAAAGGAGAAGAAAGATAGGTGTAGTTAATTATTATGCCATCCAGACACTACCATAGATTAATTTGTGTACCCTTAACTGTAATTTGGCTTTACTTGTTTATCTTGGCATTTTTAAAAATTTGGTCATCATCATCATTACAGATGCTCCGCTTCCCAAAGTGAGAGCCAAGCTCTCTAAAAAGAAGAAGGCGGTGGAGGTGGAGACAGACCACTTGGACGAGCAGGAAGAGGCAGGGCCATCAGGCTATCGGGCCCATAGCCCACCTGCTGCAGTGGAGGAGGGTGATGACTCTGAGGAGGCAGAAGAGGAGATGGTCACTACCCCCGACAAGAAGGTAAATGGATGATGTGGATATTTTTATTTATTCAGTGTCCCAGAAAGCTAATGTTACGGGTGGGAGTACTGATTTCCATAACGTATCTAACTGCCACATCCATTTTTGGAAGTACGATATAACAAGCATGCAATATATAAATTTTTCTAAGAATATATTTTAACAAACTATATTATTTTTTTAAATGAAGAAAATATAATAAAACAGGCAGCAAATAAAGTACAACACCTAACAGTAATATAAAAAATAAACACTAAAAAGTAATTGATCAACATCAAAACCATTAACGTAACTACTAAGTCAATAACCCAAAACTAAAAGGAACTATTATTAATCCTACCTAAACCAATATATAACAGATTTACATAGTAACATAGTATATAAGACCGAAAAAAGACATTTGTCCATCCAGTTCGGCCTGTTTCCTACAAGTTGATCCAGAGAAAGGCAAAAAACCCTGTGAGGCAGAAGCCAATTTTCCTCACATAAGGGGAAAAAAAATTCCTTCCCGACTCCAATCAGGCAATCAGAATAACTCCCTGGATCAACGACCCCTCTCTAGTAGCTATAGCCTGTAATATTATTACACTCCAGAAATAAATCCAGTCCCCTCTTGAATTCCTTTATTGTACTCACCATCACCACCTCCTCAGGCAGAGAGTTCCATAGTCTCACTGCTCTTACAGTGAAGAATCCTTTTCTATGTTTGTGTACAAACCTTCTTTCCTCCAGACGCAGAGGATGTCCCCTTATCACAGTCACAGTCCTGGGGATAAATAGATGATGGGAGAGATCTCTGTACTGACCCCTGATATATTTATACATAGTTATTAGATCTCCCCTCAGTCGTCTTTTTTCTAAAGTGAATAACCCTAATTTTGATAACCTTTTACGGTACTGTAGATCCCTCATTCCAGTTATTACTTTAGTTGCCCTCCTCTGAACCCGCTCCAGCTCTGCTATGTCTGTCTTGTTCACAGGAGCCCAGAACTGTACACAGTACTCCATGTGTGGTCTAACCAGTGATTTTCAAGAAAAAAATATCATCTCAGCTCTATATAACAATTAATGATTGTATTTTAATGTACATTTCCAAATTTTATTTCATTTATTTTACAGCTGACAACATCATGTTAAAAAAAATAAAAATAATGCGAAGGAAGCACCAGCTGCAAATGCAGAAGTTCAGGGAGCAGCAAACCAGGAAGATGAGGCAGCTCAAGATGCAGTTCTCCCACCAAATGCGAGCCATGGAGGAGGCTCATCTTAAGAACATCGATGATCTGCTGGAGGAGCAGATAAAATTTAAAAAATTACCCTAATTTTTTTGGTTATTTATATATTTATGTTAAAAAATAATTCTATTTTGTTAAAGATTATTTTATAAAACTATAATGTTAAATCAAATTTATTGCGTTTTGTTTGATTGGAAACAAAGGGTACAGATAGTGTTGCCCATATTAATAATTATTTTTCATTACTGTAATCTTTCAAGGGTTTCAAGTTCAACTGGTTTATGTGCTAGATCTGGTAAGGTTTTTGGAAAGGCTGTAAACACACCCGGAAAGGGCTAGAGGGCTGCAAAAGGCAGCAAAATGTAGTTAAATCCCTGCAAACAAATGTAGATAGGGAAATGATGAGTTAACATAAAATAAATAAAAATTAAACAATATTAATTGGAGTGAGGTCCCATAGCACAGAATCAGGCTTCAAGTCACCCACCAATGGAGAAGGTCACTTACTATTATTTCGACGCCCAGCACCCAGACAAAGGAGAGAGGTCCCACAGCAGAGAATCTGGCATCATATCAACCACCACAGGAGTAGGCCACCATTTAGTTACTTTGACCCCTTCACCCAGACAGAGGAGAGAGGTCCCACAGCAGAGAATCAGGCATCATATCAACCACCACAGGAGTAGGCCACCATTTATTTACTTTGACCCCTTCACCCAGACAGAGGAGAGAGGCCCCACAGCAGAGAATCAGGCATCATATCAACCACCACAGGAGTAGGCCACCATTTATTAACTTTGACCCCTTCACCCAGACAGAGGAGAGAGGTCCCACAGCAGAGAATCAGGCATCATATCAACCACCACAGAAGTAGGCCACCATTTATTTACTTTGACCCCTTCACCCAGACAGAGGAGAGAGGCCCCACAGCAGAGAATCAGGCATCATATCAACCACCACAGGAGTAGGCCACCATTTAGTTACTTTGACCCCTTCACCCAGACAGAGGAGAGAGGTCCCACAGCAGAGAATCAGGCATCATATCAACCACCACAGGAGTAGGCCACCATTTATTAACTTTGACCCCTTCACCCAGACAGAGGAGAGAGGTCCCACAGCAGAGAATCAGGCATCATATCAACCACCACAGGAGTAGGCCACCATTTATTGACTTTGACCCCTTCACCCAGACAGAGGAGAGAGGCCCCACAGCAGAGAATCAGGCATCATATCAACCACCACAGGAGTAGGCCACCATTTATTTACTTTGACCCCTTCACCCAGACAGAGGGAGAGGTCCCACAGCAGAGAATCAGGCATCATATCAACCACCACAGGAGTAGGCCACCATTTATTAACTTTGACCCCTTCACCCAGACAGAGGAGAGAGGTCCCACAGCAGAGAATCAGGCATCATATCAACCACCACAGGAGTAGGCCACCATTTATTAACTTTGACCCCTTCACCCAGACAGAGGAGAGAGGTCCACAGCAGAGAATCAGGCATCATATCAACCACTACAGGAGTAGGCCACCATTTAGTTACTTTGACCCCTTCACCCAGACAGAGGAGAGAGGTCCCACAGCAGAGAATCAGGCATCATATCAACCACCACAGGAGTAGGCCACCATTTAGTTACTTTGACCCCTTCACTCAGACAGAGGGGAGAGGTCCCACAGCAGAGAATCAGGCATCATATCAACCACCACAGGAGTAGGCCACCATTTAGTTACTTTGACCCCTTCACCCAGACAGAGGAGAGAGGTCACACAGCACATATTCAGGCGTCATATCAACCACCGCAAGAGAAGGACAATTTTAGATACTTTGACCCCTGCACCCAAGAAGAGGAGAGAGGTTCCACAGCAGAGAATCAGGCATCATATCAACCACCACAGGAGTAGGCCACCATTTAGTTACTTTGACCCCTTCACCCAGACAGAGGAGAGAGGTCCCACAGCAGAGAATCAGGCATCATATCAACCA